>JAJMCO010000300.1:0-14225 GCA_030573015.1 Metschnikowia peoriensis | reverse complement strand
TTATCTTTTCCGTTCAAAAGAGGGGGTGGGAGGTATCTATACTTCTGCTTAACAAGTTAAAATTTTGATACATCGCAGTACACTTGCCTTAGGCTGCGCGCGGGAGTGTATGTGCCCCAGGCTACGGCAAGTGATGGGGGTCCCGCCACAGCAGAACACAGAGGGTGTATTTTCTGTAATCTTATCTGACATCTTTGGATTATTTTTGAAGGTTTAAGAGGTTCGGAAAGATTAAAAGAAATGGGGTATTTCATACATTGTGAAACTGGGAAATTGTGTGCTTTTCGAATTGTTTTTATTTTAAATTTTTTTTTTATTTTTCTTTTCTTTATACCTCGCGGAAGCGAAGTCCGTTCGCAGCCACGGACGTTTTGAATAATACTAATGTTGATGTTGATTTCTCTATTTCCGATGTCAGCATAAACGAACGTCTCCTTATTTGTCTGTAGCTTACTTGATATAGAGGCAGATTCAATTAAAATTCTACCCTCGAATCGTTTTTTTCGGTCTCATTGTTTCACATCAGTCTGTGTTAAATCTTTGTTTTCTCATTAGGCAACTAGCTAGCTCAGCTTTGATCCTGCAACAGTACATAAAAATAAAACAAGACTTGTTTAACAAAAATATTACACTCTCGGTACAAGGTTAACTTTATTGATTGCGACCGGTCTTAGTTGATCATAAAGAAGGTGCCAAAATAATTAACCAACGGGTGAAAAAAAGAAACTGATTTCGCCCAGGATCGAACTGGGGACGTTCTGCGTGTTAAGCAGATGCCATAACCAACTAGACCACGAAACCGATTTCTGTTGGTTTTCCTGCTTGCTTTAACAAGTTATCTGAGGAATATAGTAATATGCAGGTAAAGTTTTTCCGCACGAGGCCTCAACAGGCGCGGAGAATTGAAAGTTTTGGGGTGAAAAGAAACTAGCATTGGATTTTATAATAAAGCCGGTCTTTGGTCATTTTTACTCACATTATTGGACCACCTAATTTAAAAAATCTTCCAGCACTCTGTGATTAAGTCGAGGAGAAAAATTAACTATCTGGTGTGGAAGCTTTAAACTTCTGTTTTGGTCAGCAAACTTCACTTTTAAAAACCTCATGCGCTGTCTTTTCTACGGGAAAGTAAAAGTTTTGAGTTACATCCTAGTCAGAGTTTAAATTTTCATTCATTGTTCTTGGTCATTTCTCTGTGATCCATGGAACCTAAACACCTACTATATTCATCAATTCACAATTAGTAGTGATTAGCAATTGAAAGTGGCTTGAAAAATTTCCGGACCGAGGTCCCGTAAAACTTTTCCAGAAGGCAACGTAATCTTCAAGTTGAGGCTCGAAACACCACGAATGTTGTACAACACAATTTTCACAGGGTAATAAACTCCTCTGCTGAAGCACCAATTTCCATGATTGACGCTAAAATTCCCACCTTGTGGTCCCTTACTCCGCTGCTTCAAAGATTCCATGTAAAAACCCCTTCTTCCTCCTTTATCAACATCCTGGCACCGAAGTTCACCCGGTCCAAACTCCAAAAATGCACCATTGTAGGCCCCCAATTCAAAGTCGTAGTAGCCTGTCTCTGGCGCTCTGAAATATCCACTAATTTCAAGAGCATATTGCTCGGAAATTTCATGACCATATACTTTATAGTTGAAAGTGTTTAAATCTTCAGACCACACCGGGGTAGCTTGGAAATTGATAGTTGGAATGAAGAAAGTGTCAAAAATGGAGTATCTTTTGTAATCAGAGGTAAGGGACTCGGTGTTCCAAGCAATATCCTTCAGGGGATATTCGTAAAGTGTAGCAATAGCACTTTGGACACCCAACTTAACTGGTCCAAAGTCGGCTGTCGGATCAAACTCTCCTATCTCCTGGCAAGCGCTATTAACATAAGCAGTGACAACAGTGATGAGGCATAAGAAAATCTGAAACATGATGTTTGTGTTTGTTTTGGGATAAAGAAAAGATAACTAGAGAGTTGAGCTAGGATTCCGGCTACATTTAAAGGCTAGTCAAGGTATTATACTTAGCCTCGAAACGAGATTGGTAGATCATCTTCTTGTGTATCCGAGACCTATTTACGGCTTTCGCCGGAGTAAGTACAAACAATCAAAGTTTTTTATCTACATAATCGTCTGTTTCACTTGCCTGGATTAGGGAATAAATAAATTCTTATTCTCCAAAAGTAACACCTCAATAAATTATAGCTAATGAGGCCTAAGATCAAGGTATGATACTGGAGAATCAGGTCTAATTTTTGCCACCCCCTAGTCTAATTTCCTCAAAACTTTTAGCTCTTCCAAAGCGTCTTTCTTGAAATTCCATACCATCAACCAGTAAGAAAAAATCTTTACATTATTAATTGGGACAATGTACTTACGGAAATTACCGAGAACATGCTGAAAATATACCTTTCTCCAAACGATCGACCGAGAACAGAAGGTGATGGAATCTGTATTTGTGTATAAGTGTACTTGATTTCATCGCTTCTCAAATGACGTACATTTTTTTTTTTTAGATTTAGGAAATAATAGGGAGAGTTTATCCTCAAGTATCATTATCTAATTTATCTTGTTTTGTACTACTGGGCTGTGTTATAGGCCATTATTATATCAGAGGTACATCCTCTTTCTTGTGATTCTTGAAGACACAGGATTTTCAGACAACTCGGCCGTTATTCATAATAGGCCTCTTGATATATTATCAACATTGGTGACATTTTTTCTGGCTTAGTCGCTTATTGAAGAACTGCCTCCCATTGTTTATGAAGTAGTAAATCGTCAATCAATTGTGATCGTATTAAAATGGCCCATTGTTCCTGTGGGAAAGCTCCTCAGCCAAAAACAACTAACTAGCATCCGATATCTTTACTGCTGCAATGTTATAGTACTAAAATATTCTTTCCATTCTCATATTGATGAGGAAAGATGCTAATATTTCACATAATTTCACTCATCACAACACGTAGTACTGATGTCTCTCTCTAGGTAAATTAGGGAGTTTGAAGAGAAGGTCCTTTGGGTTAAAGGAAAAACTGTCACTTCACTTTTTCTTTTCATTAATAATATCCCTCGTTAATAAAATAGAATTTTTTTTTTTCGGTTTTATGTTGAGTTTCTAGAAAAGAGGTAAAGTTATAATGAAACTCACATCCAAGTTGTCCAAGTCGTCTTGTTTGACTTCAACTGCAAAAATGCGGGTCAGCTTGAGTTTAGTCGTTAACATTTTTTATTTAAGGTCAAATCAGTAAGCGAAAAGACTTTCCTTTTTTTACAAGCTCATGATTCAACTTCGGTCGCGTCGTATTTACAGAGCTTCAATTTACAGTTTTCAATTTTCCCAATCTTGTACCTTGTGTCTCCGCATTGATCCCAAATCCTGCACTGCTCACTGAGTGCCCATAAAAGAGCCATCCATCAACAGTAACAATAAGATAATTCATAATCATCCACACATGACTCAAGGCCCAAAGCCAGTGCCTTAATATTGAGATCAAATTATCATCACCGAAAAAGTGCCCTTGGAAGATTAATTATAAACGCGATCTTAAATCGACTTTTGACACATCCTCAAAATACAAGTCACGTGCCGGGTTCGATGCCGACGGCCACTATTTCTTTACTGACTGAAACTGGCTTACTAGCGGGAATTCAAATATGGAGTGATGTTGAAATAACACAGCCGATTACAGAAGCAACCCTAAATCTTATATGTGTGGTAAATCACCAACAAATCCCGCTCTTTTTGGTGTCCTGTGGTCCATTTGATGTCTATACTGAAAATCAGAATGCAGAATCCTTTTTTTATGATAAATTGGCGTGTTTGAACCCCGGAATCGGGATATTAACCAAAATACAGACTGAAGATATTGATTGCTACGTGGTGTTTTATCTAGAACATCTGCTGCTGCCACGCGTGCGTTGCTTTTACGTCGACTTCTCAATAATGCAACAAGTGGAAGAAATCCGGGAATTTGCCAACAAAAACTATAATGAAGACGTATTTTTTGCTTCCAAGAGCCGTATAAATCCCACTAAATCCGATACGAGTGTGTTTGACCGTGTTTTGGAGCATAAAACGGGCAAAATGACTCCTAACATTAGTGCCCCGCAAACTCGGGTAGCCAGTACGCTGGTCCTTACCAGTAGCCACCAAATTTCACAGGCAGTTAATAGAGTAGTACTGTCCGGCCTTCGGCTTCGAGGACTATCTGCAAACACCACCCAAAGTGCCAATGATAAGATCGCCATACGAGAGATTTATCATATGACAAAACTGGCTACGCTATTTGCCCTTCGAAAGTATGGTTACGAGTTCAACGAAAAAAGTAGTGGTGGCAAGGAGGTGCATTTGCATGACATTCAGGATATTGTAGAGTCCTTGCTCCTGATATTTGTGGATGTTGAAACGTCCACATTCAATAAAATAGGTTCACCATAAGGAAAGCCAGACAATGAAAAAATGAAGTAAATAAAGGACGCCAAGAATATACAAAAGGTTGTTTTCATTAATAAAAGTCTATATATACATGTTATTTAGTTGCTGTCTAGAGCTTAAGATCGGCGAAACGAATGATCTTAGACTGGGAGTAGTCAGCGTACGTTTTCGTGGATGCAGTCTCCAACAGTTCGTCAAGGGCGCTCTTTTTCACCACCTGCTTACGGGCGTTGGGCTTTCCAACGTGGTCCAACAATAACGAGCGGTCTTTAAGCAAATAACCACCACGGGCTGGGTCCGAGTAGTATGCAATGTCTCTTTTATGAAGAGGACGAGCTTGCAAAGGCACACGGCCCTTTCTCAAGAGAAATCTGTCTGGATTCACATGTGCAAGCAATCCCAATTTTGTGTGATAGATGCTGGTAAACTCTTGTCCCATTTTACGTACAGCAGCGATAGCCCGTTCTGTACCCTGAGACGCCTCCACATTTAACGGCACTTTATACACAGAGCTGCCGTTTCCCAAAAGCTTGACACCGTCTTTGAGAGATCCAGATGCGATTCCACATTCACGCATCACACGGATCGTAAGAGTTTCACCCTTCTTCAATGGGATTCTGCCCGTTTCCCAGAACTTTTGGATTCTACGCAACGTGATTTCTTGAAACTCTTTCCGGTGAGGTCTCTTAAATCCAACAATGGGGAAAAGCTTATAGTATGGCGTTTGGCCACCTTCAAGCCAATGTGGCACGCTTCCTCTGGCCTTTTGACCCTTTTGACCTCTTCCGGCGGTTTTACCTTTTCCTGACGCAGGACCTCTACCGAGTCTTGTATATGCCTTTACAGCACCCTCTGCTGGGCGCAACTTGCCCAAATATGAGGCGTTTCTGACAGCCTGTATGTTTTGAGAGAGACTGCTGAAAACAGCCGTGGGGTTGGTGAAGAACCGCAACATTTGTGTGCTGATGTATATCTTTCTCATTCAAATCTCGAATCGCAGTGGTGAATATTTTCCAGCTTCGCTTGAGCTGGTCGTGCGCAGGTGATAAATGTGTGGTGCATTTGAAGAAAACCCAGTGTTTGGTAATTTCGAAATAAAATTTGATTGAATTGTTTTTGTCCTTCCTTTATTTTTTCTCTTTAAAGTTTAAAAGATTCAGTTCTCTCTTAATAATAACATTTCACATTAAGTGGTTTTGCATTTCTTGTTTCCTCTTAATTCACCGGTTTGGAAGAACACCCGAAAAAAAAAAAAACACTGAGCGATCGTCTCGGCCCTCGCAATTTGGCTCCTACATCTTTATCTTGCCCCAAGCTTTTCGAAGCATGTGCTATTCAGTGGGATGACTTGAAATTCTGATAAAATGGGTGATAATTATATAAAATTATGCTAAGAACCATTTAATCCAGTTCTATTGCAATTATGCTCTCGCGTAAGTGATATAAATCATTATTTAAGGTATTATAGATTGTTTTTTTGCAGAGGTGTATTACTTTTGTCTGAAAGCCCATAAAATATGAGTGATTCTTGAAAATACAGGAAACTGAAAAGATTCAAAAGCTGGAAAGGAATAATATTGGTTTGTTTTTCACTTACAATCTCTGAATCAAATTGATAAATTGGATTTAAAATCTGGGTGATTTGCGTCTAAAAGTTAATGAGTGGTCTATCTTTTGTTCTTAATCTTCTTGTTTGCCCTGCACTTCTTATTTTTTGTCCTGGTTTTTCTCTTCTTTTTTGGGACCTTTTTACCTGAACACTTTCCAGTTTTTGGCTCAGTATGTTCAGGAGATTTATCCCCTGCCACCTTGTTCTCATTCAAATTATCTTCGCTCTGAGACTTCTGAATTTCGATGGACCCAGTGATAATCGTACGTTTTGCTCTTGAAAGATTTTCATGAATCAATATCTTGCGCTGCTGGACTAACTTCATGGTTGCAAATAAGGAATTTAAATTGCCTGTAAGAATGGATTGGAACTCCTCTAGGTCGAGTTGAGAGTACCACACGGTTTTGTTTTGAAAGTAATCGGCAAAGATAAAATGCTGAATGTCTTGTTTTTGGAACTTTTCTTGCAGCTCAAGTTGTTCGAAGTTTTGATAAAAAGCTGTTAATACCTCATTTCTAATGTTTCGTATGTAGCGAATCAGGCTCATGATGAGAGTAATTTCCTGAGATGATTTGTTCTCAAGAACATCCAAATCGCCCTTGTTAGTTTTGTACAATTTGTCGATTTCGTTGAGATTGGAACCAATACTGTCTAATTTCCCTTCCCAAAACGTAGAGGTGGGTTCGATATTCTTTTCAAACTCTTGAAGGATGGCTGTAATCTCATTTGTAGCACCTGTTTCCAAGGACACCAATTCCTTTTCTTTCCTTCGAGCTTGAAGAATCTTTTCTATCAATACTCGGATCTGAAAGTTGCATGGCAAGACAACGTATTTAATCAAGTACAAAAATACATGGCGATAATTTTCAAAAACTTCTTTTAAGGTAGAATGATCTTGAGAGTGGCAAGCGTCCTTGCTGCGAACACGAAGGCTTCTCAATTCACTGGATAAGTCCGAAAATGCCCTGAAACCTGAGAGTTTAATTTCAATGCCTAGACTGGTCGTTATTGGAAAAGAGTCTCCCTGTAAGTCGCAAATTGAGGGCCAGTTTGACTCGGAGAGAGTATGACCATGTTCTTCAATCTCATCGGTGTTACAAGAAAGGATTTCTTTCCTTTTAGCGTTCTCCGTATTTAATGCGAGAAGCAACAGTTCAATCTCTACAGATGTGAGATATCCCTTATTATTATTTTCTTTGAAATCCTCGAGTTGGTTTCTCTTATCGGAAACGTCAGCCTCCTTATCATTACAAAACAAATTGGAAGTTGAATCAAAAAGTTCTTCAAGAGAAATTTTTCTCCAGTACTTTTGACTTGATAAATGTTTGCTCTCCTGAAGCAGCAAAATCACATATCCAGTGTAATCTGGAGAAGTTAAATCTGTAGAGCAACAATCAAATTTTCTCACACTCCCTGGGCCAAAAGCGGTCGGTGAAGAATGTGTGATTGATGGAGACAGCTCTGGTTTAATCGAATGAGGTTTCGGAGGACAAAGTTTGCCATGAGAGGCAAAAAACTGTTCAAAGATTAAGTCATCCAAATCAAACTCTGAATAGTCTCCCCATTTCTTACTTGTCCTTGTGCACGGGCTGTAATTATGGCTTGCTATCTTTGAAATATCCATACACCGAAAATCCTTGAACAGAGATGAAACCGGGATCTTCTTTCCAAACTGGGTCGGTAACTCACATGATAAATTTGCGGTTGCAGATTTCAACAAAGCACTTTCCAAATCTGAATGATCTACTATGGCCAAATTGATCGAAAACCCAGGTGACATTTCCAAAACCTCTTCTATAGTTTCCAATAGATGCATCAGATTTGAATTTGGGTTAAGGTTTGCGTCCCTCGGTATAGAATTATAATATTCTTGCTCGAGTTCATTACCCAGACTAACGACACGAGCATCCAGCGTCATAATTTGCTCCCGGAATATCTCTTCAGCTTCCTCTTCGACAATTGCTTCAAGAGTACCCAGACCGAATGAAGATAACTCAAATTCGGTATTACCAGTACTTTCAAAGTCTTGGTTTAAATTGACTGCCAGTATTCTCAAAGGAACTGAGCCTGTATAATCTGTAGCAGTTATTTCTGGAAATGAAATTCCTGCCGAATCACAAAGCGATACCACATCTTCCGAAATAATCCTTCTGATAGCTGTAAGTTCTGGGAGATCCTCGTGATTTTGTGGTCTGAAATTACACTTCACGTTTTTTTCTGATAGATCTTCAACGGTAAGCTCTTGAGATTCGACATTATTGCTGTCAAAACTAAACTTGCGTTTCAGAGAGCTGGATTCTTTCGCTTGCGTAGATTCGGCGTCACTTTTTCCCGCTTCTTCAGTAGCAGCAAATTGTAAGTAAGCAATATAGGAAGTGTCATCTCCAAAAGTATCAAATTCCAATCCATCTTGTTGATGCTGGATTTGAGCAGAGAGAATGCTGTCCCTCCCGGGGGCTTCGGAAGTAAATTCGGATTCAGCTTCAGATACAACTTCAACACACATGGAGTTCCTTGTATGTGGTCGACGAATTTGAATATCACCAGCCCCAGTTTGTGAAATCGGTCTCGATCTGGTTAGGTTATCCTCATTTAACGTATTGCGAGAAGTTCGTAAGTCCGAAGCAAGTTCCTTTTTCAATGAATTGTCTCCCATGATATTCGCTTGAGTTTCTTCGACTTCCCTAAGTTGGTAAATTTCAATTGAATCTTCCAGTGAGGAGACCTCAGAAGAATCATAGCCACTATCATCGCCAGATATTCCCTCTATAAATCTTCCCGAGTATAGAGGAAGCATTCGCTGAACAAATAAATCTTGTCTCTCGTCTAAGGTTTTACCTCTAGCAGTGTTCTCCGACTGATTGTTTCCATTGATGTATGAAAGCTCTCCATATTCAAGAGGCAGCATGACTCCTTTAATCCCGGACTTTTGCGCATGTGAGTTTAGTTCAGAACTCTCATTTTGCGAATTCAATTCGTCATCTGCGTCTGTATGATAAGAATTTCGAGGAGAAAAATCTCTGGCAACCGTTCTCAATTTTTTTGTGATATTAGTAAGCAATTTAGTCAAAGACTTTATGCGCCTCAATAACTTAATTAAAGCAGACTGGTGGGAAGAATTATTTCCCCTTTGGGAAGCGGTAGTTGAGCTTTTTGCTGCTTCAGTAACTTCCGAGGGTTCTTGTTCAAATTCATTCAAACCTTTTGAACGTCTTTTAATGATTTTACGAGATAGTAAGTACCTCAAAATCGACCGAACAAGTAAGATGTTTCTGATGTGCATCGGAAATCGAAACACTGAAGGCGAGAGCTCGCAAAACCCACTTTGGAGAGCAGACAAAGGAGACAGAAGTGCTGAGCTCGTACTTAAATTTACCTGAGGAGCTTCTTGAATACTTTCCCGAAGACTGTCTTCAGGAAGAGATTGGGTTTCTGAGAGATATATAGGCACCCTCTCTTGATTTAGATTTAAGTCCCTCTCAACCTTCACTTCAGTACTTGTTTCATCCGATCTCAACCATCTAGATTTCTTGAATAGCCGTTTGGTAGATCTGATTGTTTTTCTGATCTTAGATTTGCGCTTTTCATTTTGGTGCGTGGTAGATACTTGATTTTCATTCGGGGCATTGTTTAGAGCTACTAATGCCTTCCGATCATTGACCACTGATTTACCCAGGGAAATTTCCCTGTACAACCTTATGTTGGATTTATCTGCGGGTAAGCTCTCCGAAGAATCTTGAGGCATCTTCACTCTCGAGCTCTTAGAGCTTAGTAACAAAGTCATAGGAAAAGATTTGATTCAAGATTATACCAAATGCTTTACTTCAAGGAATATTACGACTTTCTAAGTTACCTAATAGGTGACTTTGAGTTACTTGCTCGAAGTGGAAGTGACGTAATTTGAGAAAGCTTGTTTCACAAAGAAAAAAAAAAAGATAGAATGGCAGTCTTTTCAAGAAAAGAAAATGTGATCACAAAGAGTCTAGCACAGAAAAATATTTTTTGAAAGCGCATTTTCTTTTCTCACTCGAAAGCGAGTTTACTATCATGTAGAGTTCGATGACAAGCGAGAAATTATGACCAAAAGAGGCATCAATCGTATGAAGGTAAGGAACGAAAAAAAATAATATCAATTTTCGAAGCCAAGATTTTACTTTTCTTAATTTGAAACGCTTTTGTAGCCAGGATTTTGCAACCGGTCCACACGGTGTAATACTGCACGTGACGTGGTTATGCGGAATCTCGGATCTGAAATTAAAAGGAACAATTTATTTTCAACAAAGTGTAGTCCAATAAGGTCCACAGTCAGCGAAATCCAATAGCTTCACGTTTCTCTTCATTGACCTTTTTAAAAATTTGGAAAACGGATTGAAAATTATTCGACAAAAACATTGAGAAAGATTCTTTGGTGTGCACATAAGCTGCCGCAAGTCGTTTACTACATTCAATCCAAACTACATCAGCGGAAATTTCACAAATTCGCCTTTATGGCCAAGTTGGTAAGGCACCTCACTAGTAATGAGGAGATCGTCAGTTCGAATCTGGCTGAAGGCATTATTTTTTAATTTGACATATTAATTAAATTTTTTTCATTTTTTTTTTTTTTTTTAAACATTACAAATAGTTAATAAAAGTGTACAATTTCAACTAAAAATATCTAAACTAAAAATCCACAAACGGAACAAATAAAAAAAAAAAATGGAGCACTAAAAGTCAAATAATAAATTGGAAAAACTTGCTTATAAGATTACTCCGAGCCTTCGGAAATTCCTGAGTTCTTCTTCAAGTCGGCAGAAACTTCCTTTTCTCTCTCAGAGTCTTTCTTCGAGTCATCAAATTTCTTTGGTTTGTTGTGATTCTTAATCTTTGGCTCTTCTGGTCTATGTGGTCCTTCTGGTCCTTCTGGTCCTTTGTGAGGGCCCTTACCTTGGTGCTTTTCTTCTGGAAGTTTATGGTGCTTTCCACCGTGAGGCTCGCCAAATTCCGGGAATGGCGGAGCAGGGCCTTTAGGATCATCAAGTGGTCTAAAGTTGAAATGATCGCCGAGCTCATGTGGTGGGACACCATGAGGCTTGCCACCAATAAATTCATGTTTAGCACCAGTTTCAGAAAAAGAATCACCGTGCTTACCACCAAAGTCTCCGGGATGTCCAAATTTTCTCTCACGGAAATCTTCGCCTCTACTGGCTTCAATACCAAATTCGTGACTCATATGGTGGCCTCTGTGAGGGTGTCCCATTTCATTGTGGTGGAATTCATTATCGCTCATAAGCGAGAATTGGTAGCCTCTTCCTAAATTGAACAAAAACAAGCCCCCACACACAACTGTGCTTCCAAGTAAAACTTTTTGCAAAACCCTCTTCTTATTATGTTTCTTGTGGTGCTTTCTTCCAAAGAAAAAAGGGTCGTGCGGCCGATGCCCGGGGCTGAAATTAGCATGTGGAGGTGGAGGTGGTGGAGGTGGTGGAGGAGGGGCACCCCAGCTACCTTGACCAAACTCAGGATAAAATCCGTAGTTTGGGCCATGGTACTGTCTAAATCCATGATGGTGACTATGGTAAGGATGAATTCTGGGATGGTAATGGTTTGGCTGCGGAGAAGGGTAAGTTGGAGGGGTCTGGTGCTCGCTTGGAGTGGTTGTTTCAGAAGCAAAGTCCATTTTCTCGTTGTCGGGTGTTTCAGGATACATTTCTAATTGGGATTTGGAGATAATGATATAATTTAATTTTAAAAAATAAGACAAATAAAGTAGTCTGGGAGACGGGGAAATTGGGGTTTATAAGTCTCGGGATTTGAAAAGGTGCTTGCTGACAGCCGCAGTTGTGCATGTCAACCTTATCTTATGCATCATGAGAAACTTTTTCAAATGCCGAAATCTTCCAGAAATTGAGCCAATACGGACTTCAACCATTCATTTTTCCACTAGTTTTTTTACCTGTTCCTATACAAAATATTTATAGTTTCCTTGTTTCCTTGTTTATTGAAAAAATAGCTTTTAAAACTCGGGCCATGAAAATCAAACTTTTAGTAAAATTCAGCAATTCATTGATCAAAAAGTTGGGGGAATGCCCCTCTTCTGAATTGAAGCCCAATCAAAAACACATTCCTTTGCTCCGTCATTTTTTCGCCCCTGAATAAGGGCTGAACCTCGAAAATCAATTCTGATTGGGTCGACACGTACCGATGGCCCGAGGCAAGGCTTAGATCGCGGCATTTGCTCTGCGCTATATGCAGTAAAACTCCCACGCAATTGCTTTTTCAAACGCCGATATGCACTACTGCAGCAACCTCGGCGCCATCCTAGCAGTGGCCCCGTGGTTTTTATTGGCCCGGTTAAAAATTCGAAAAAAACAAGGTAAAATTCGTGATCAGCAACCACATTGAAAATAGGGGTTCATTTATTATGTGGGGCATTACTTCATTGGCGCAGCTTCTTGTCCAAACTTTGTGGCGTAAAGACCGAGCGCTTTGATTGGAAATAAAAATTTGTAGGAAGGATACTCAATCGCACAACTATGGTTGAAAACACCCTCAACATCTTCAAACTTCCACTCACCTTCTAAAGACTGTCTTTTCATTATCAATTGGATACCTTTATCAATAGGCTCTCTATCCGGGTAACCTCCTAAAATAAGAGCAATTACTGCCCAAGCAGTCTGTACCACCATGGACTGTCCGGTAGGCACGTAGGTATGTGTTTCACAAGCTTTCATGGATTCACTCCAGCCACCATCGGGTTCTTGTTTTGAAACCAAAAAATCAAGTCCCTTTTTAACAACCTCCGAGTTTTTGTATACTTTTCCCACCGATTCAAGAGCCTCAACGGCAAACATGGCCGCATATGTATAACAAACTCCCCAGGAACCGTACCACGAACCATCAACTTTATCCTGAGCACTTTCAATGTAAGAAATAGCAATGTCAATGGAGTGCAGAATCTCCTCGGGCTTGTAGTCGGGGTAGTATTTGGAGAAATAAAGCAACCCAAATACTGAAGAGTCTGTACACTCGACATACGGGTACTCAACCATGATTTGATTGAATACTTCAGCAGGAGACAACCATTCCATCATTGGAGAGGCTCTGATCTTTTCATATGCCGAGAAAGACCCATATTCAAAAGACCCTGTGTTTTGAATGAAAAGGATTCTGTCGACTGCGTCCTCAAGATTTTGCCGCTCGATTTTATCTGTTATCTGATGGCCTAAATAATCGTCATTCTCGACCATGATAATCGCCTTCATCGCTTCTGCAGTACAGTCGCTAACAGTATAGCCCTGGGTCTTCGTGCTAAAAGGCCAAGCACCCTTTCTCTTATCTCTATATGAACCTTCCACACATTCTTCTGTGAATTGCGATCTTCTCAAAAACCAATATCCTTTCAAAATCATATCATGGTATTGAGGGTGTCTCAGTAAGCCGGCGACAATTAAGTACTGACACATAAATGCAACATCCCAGACCTGGACTCCGTTTGTTCCCATGACAGTCAAACCTTGAGGACCATGGAAAACAACATCATCCTTCTTGTCCAAAAAGCCATGGAAAGCAGACGAGTCCGGACCTTCTTCCAAAAATGTGACGACCATGTTAAAAGCAAAACTGACGGGCGCAATACATAAGTACTCTGTATTTTGGCACTCTTTTTGGATAAGCTCGTAAACAGTTTTGTTGGTTTTTCTGAGAAGCCATTTGGGGCGCACGTATTTCTCATACTTGGAAATACACCAGTTCAAAGTATCCAAGACTTTTGTGTGTGGGTAGTAGAGGTCAACTCCACATACTGTGTTTCTGTGTTTCGAAAAGTCGATCGACTCATAAGGTAATTGACGGGGCAAATAGATTTCCGAGCGGATCTGTTCTAAAAGAGGGTCTACTGCGCAAGTGCTTCTGTTGGCACTCAAGTATGCTAATGGCAAGTAGATGCTTCTTGTATGCACCCACCAACGGGCCGGATGGATGGAAAGAGAATATGGAAGAAGCCACATTTCTGGGGGTGCCGGGTTTACACCTTCCCACCCATAAAGGTTCAAAAGCGAAAGCCAAGCCTTGCCCCAGTGTGGATTTCCCAACGCTCCACCCAATTTGAAAAGTGTTTTCTGCGCTTTCACACATACTGGGTGGTCTTTGGGTAAACCCAAAAGACGCAACACTACGTAATTGATTGTGGTACCAA
>JAJMCO010000299.1:0-14228 GCA_030573015.1 Metschnikowia peoriensis | reverse complement strand
TCACTCACAAGCTTGAGTCTCTTTAACATGAGGCATGGTGGCTTAAAATCAACAACGGATGCATTGCAATCTGATTTTGTTTCATAAGCCGAAGGCAGTTCAACAGAGCCTAATTCTTCTTCTGAATCTGAGAGAAGAGTGAAGCGATGAGAATCATCGTGATCAGAATAAGCGCTAGATGGTACTTTTTTATAAGTCGCAAAGTCTTCAGAATTGTCATTAACACCTTTAAAAACTTCATGAAGTAAGGCGCCAAAAGTTTCCGCCGCAGCTTTGGGGTCATGATCCAGGTCAAACTTGCCTTGCTTATACCGAGAAAGAATTTCAGTAATAAGGTCTTCAGTGAGACTCTGATTGCACTGTGGGCTCGAGTGGGCTCCAGATCCTCTAGTGTAAATCTCTTCAATGGAAGATTCAGCATCTGAAGCAAGACTGGCAATGTCACAGAAGGCACTTGCAACGAACGTGCTTTCCTTGGAATGAATTGTGTTGTCAGATTGATCTAAGAAAGTTTCACTTAAGGCATCACCAGAAGCTTTGGGGTCGGAGACCAAGTTCTGGTTTGAACTATAGCCCAAGCTCTCAAGCATTTCATCTATCTGTTGGACAACATCTTTGAGTACGTCGGGGTTTTCGGAAAAAGGCTCTTTAACAGATTCTGAACCGTCAGAGTGAGGCGAACTGGGTGAACAAGAAATTGGCCAAGATTCTTTTGAGCAGATTTTGTTGGGGGCTTTTGGAACCACGGGGGAAGATCCGCAAGCCTTTTCAGTCCTCAAAGCCAACTCAGGTTCTGGCGTGGGAAAATGTTTCTCCATTGTTTCTATTTCTTCAACATGAATTTCTTTGGCCGGGTAAAGAACCTTCAATTCATTTTCGCTCTCCAAAGTATCAGTTGAACTAGAAACAGTAGGAAAGTTAATATGCGTTGAAGCATCTACTTCATCGATAGAAGTAGACGCGGAAACTTGCACTTTTATTACCGATGCCCATGCCTCGTTTGGGTTCCCGGTTGCTTCGGCGCCCCCAAAAAATCCAAAAACTTCACTCTTTGTGGATTCATTGCCGTTTCTAGAAATTTCAATTTCGGGTTCAACTGTGGGCGAAGTAGTTGCCCTTTTGGATTCGCCGACGTCGTTTGCAAAAGTAACTCTTGGCTTCGCCTTTTCGTTTTCCTCAGTTTTTGCCCCTGGCTTAGCCAGAATTTTAGCAAGAGCTAATTTGCGATTTCTTTGCTTTTGTTTTCTGTCTAGCCAACATCTTTTGAGAGCACAGTGAAGACTATACCAAGAAACATGGGGCGACTCAGGTTCAGGGTCCGGGTACGAGACTTTCACAAAGACTGCATCTTTGGGTCTTAGCGAATCATTCACATTAACCTCGTAATACTGTGCTGGACTATAATCCTGAGGCCAAAACTGATCGTATCTTGGAGAAAAATCTTGAGGAAGCAAATCACCCCAGGTTTTGGGCTGGGGACCGCATTTGGCAGGTCGAACCGACCGCCAGCCGTAGCCTTTGTTTGCAGCCGCGCGAACATTTCGCAGCCAAATCGGAACACTTTCTCTGAGCTGTCTGAAACGAGTTTTGGCATGGAAAATTTTGCGGTCCATTTTTTCCCAAACCCCCAAAATTGGCATAAGACAAATTCCCAACATACTGTCACCCGTAGAAGCAAACAGATCTTCCACATCGGAAGACATGAAAGGACAGGCGGCGTGCGCGTCAAACTCGCGTTTAATGTTTTTCGCGTCGCCATATTTGAGAAATTCTTTCCGCTCGGATTTCAAGAAATAGTAGCAAGTATCACAGTTTCCAAGTCCCAGAGCACCGGTGGGGTCTTGTTTACAATTAGCACAAATTCTAGCTGGCTCTTCTGCCTCTTTCTCGAAATCTTTTGCGTACTCAATTTGCCCATTGCCAAGCTGTTCCACCAGCAAAGGAAGCGTGGAGACAAGTGGACTCACAGTATCATCCAACCAGTTTTCCACAAAAGAAGGTTTCAAAATTTTGTTGTAGTCAAACTTGAGGTCATATCCTTTGTCCTTTGGCTGCTTCACATTTTGCTTGATATCTTCCCATGCCTCAAGATTTTTAGGTACGGGCAACAACACTTTTCCAGAACGTGTGGTGCGTCTTTTGGCGTGTCTCTTCTTAGCAGCGAGAATCCGCTGTTTGCGAGTGGTGCGGGCTTTCCTCTTTTTGTTTTGGTAAGGGAATATCTTGGAAGCGCGAGAAGACTTGTGCGTCGTGTGGGTTTGTGCACTAATGGAACTGCGTGGGCCAGCCTCGCTCTGTATCTCGGTTTGTACCCCAACCCGGGTATCAGCAGAGTTGGGGCTTTCCACCAGATTTAAACCCGGTTTCTCCGATTCTTCGCCTATTTCTGACTCCTTGTGTCTGAAAATAAGCTTACGTGCTGATTCTGCGTAGCTTACAACTGCAGCCTTGATCTTTTGGCCCGTAGAAACATTTGTAGGTTTTGCAACCGCTTGCAAAAGTCCCTCTGAGTCAACGTAATGTACCAAAGCCTCCTGTGTGCTTGGAAAATTCTCTGCGGGCTTTTCTTGCTTAGTGCTAGCCCCAGATGTGGTTGCAACTGTCACTTGGGTTGCAATTGTGGCTTCAACTACACAGTTAAGGGTTTGTGCACATTCCAAAGAAGTTGAGTCAAAACTTTTTGAATTGTAACAAGGAGAGGCACCAATGATGTGATGATTCTGTTGGTCATTTGGAATCTCAAATTTTGGAAGCTTGACAAATTCCAAAGGCTGGGAAGCGTCCAGAAGCTTTGCTTTCTTGGAGCTTGCCACAAACCTAAAGGGAATTCTCATTCCGGTTGAATTGGGATTAAATGTCCAGAAAGAAATTGATTTTAAATGTTTGAGTGTTTCTTACAGTCTTTTTAAGTCTTTTTAAATCCTTTTTGAAAGTCTTTGAGCTTAGATTTTCGTCTTGTACTTATTTCGAGTGAAAGAAGAGTAGTCTTTTTAAAAAGAGTTTTGGGAGAATTGAGGCTTCCTTTAGTAATAAAATTTGTGTCACAAATAGATTTGCCGCAATAAAATAAGTGAGAGCGGGGACATTTTGATACTGATGTTTTCCCTCAAGGATCGCCTAACAGATTCCCAAACTACAGCAATATTTCATTTAATCTTATCAATAGAAAATATCTTTAATAAATCGATTTGCCTTTTCTAGTCTCTATCTCCTAAGTTTTTACCTACAAGGTATTATTTAGTACATGGCATGATGCATGCTTCCGAGTGCAGCACGTCTGCACATGTATCCACATACAATTTGTGATAGAAAGCATTTAAGGCTTGGTCAATGAGAACCTGGTTTCGAATGAAATATTGATATTAAATAATACATATTACAAAACGAAAGAAATAACAAAGCATATAGTAACCGTAAAATTCTGAAACGAAGGGTGAGTGGTGGGTTTTTATTGATATCCAAAAGAAAAAATAAAATAAAAAAGAGAAGAGAACTGCACGTCAATTTCACATTTGGTCTGCACCACACTACCCAGTGACACTCTAAAAAGCTTTCAATAATGTTGATCAGACAAAAAACGGTGTTTTCTCCGTGATTTGGTCTTATCCGACTTTTGAAAGCGCTTGGAAATAAATACTAACATACCTCAAAATGTTCGTTTTTTCCAGCACATTCATTTTTTTTTTCTTCCAAGACAATATCTCATGACTAATGTCTCCTTCTTACCGGACTCAGTAGTAGAAATTTATTTCCGAATCACTTGTAGCAATATTAATAAGTCAAATAATGAGAAAAAATTATGTCTTATCTCGGCTCGTATGTATATAAAACATATGCGGAGAGTATTCACTAATTCTTGACAAAATGTTTTGTCGAGCTCCACCATTCAGATCAGGAACACCCAAATAATCAATTAGCAGCGCCCCATCGAGAGGTAGAAACTTTTTTTTTCTAATTATTCAAGGAGGAAATCAAAGGCGTTTTCTGATAAAATTTATTGGTGAAGGTGCGCATGGCTGCAAGATCTCACTCTACCTTCTCTCACGACTTTCCTTTCTTATCCTCCAGCCTTCAGGAATCTGCGCCACAATGCCAGATCGGATCTAGTCAAAAAATCTCTTCTCGTGCCCCACTGTTTTATATTCTTCTTCTTTATTAAACACATGAGTGTTCTTTTGTTTTTTTTTTTTGGTTTGTTTCAAAACAAAGAGGAAGTCCATGAACTCAATAATCCAGAACTGGCTAGAAATAGACCCAGCTAGTTAGCGCGGCCATGACGTCAGGGTGACGGGGCCCTTTTCTAATTATTATTTTTTTTTTTGGCCCCATAACCACCTCCGCGTCTTGCTCTGCTGGGGCCTGCACGCGGTCCAGCGCACGGCCAAATCTCGATTACAGCGAGGCCATTTTCCACCGTGTCTTGTACAAAAATAGAAGGCATTGAAACAGAGGAAATTTGTTTTAAATTCTAACGCGTGATATAGTGCCATGTCTCATTCACATTCAAATTCACACTCACACTCACACAGCAGTGAGGCACATGCCTCGCTTAAACAACCGTTCCAGCCTAAACTCCAGACGATTCCGTCGGTTTCCAATATACGCAACCCATTTATTCTGGGCCCAGGATGCGAGGCCCAAGACCATGAACATAAACATAAACACGAACATACCCATGAGCATGAACATGAACATGAACATGAACATGAACACGAACACGAACATAGGCACGGATACGTAGAAAGGTATGCGGATCCGATAAAAAACCCTACGATATTAGCACAGCCCATGAAAACCCAGATGCCTACAATTCTACGAACAGATGCACCATTCATTTCCACATTGCCCGTGTTGGTTTCGTTGCCTCTAATGGTAATTGCCAGTGACCTTTCACTTTCATCATCTGTAGCCGCCGAATACGTGTTCCCCGCACGTGTGGCCGTGCTGCTATTACAGGTGTGTCTAATTTTATGTGTTGCAAAATTGCTGGGCAAATTTAAGTTTGCTGAGCTGTCGCTTCCCCGTGTCTCTATCGACCTAAGTGCGGGGTTATTTCTCCTTTACCTTTCGCTGCTGGTACTCAAATCTTCTACCAGAGTCTCGGTGGTATACTCCTGTCTTTTTGCTAATCCATGGAACTTTGTTACTCCAGTGCTGTTTGTGTACGATGTGCACGTGGCGTGCCAGATTTCCACTATTGAAATTGGTCATGTTTTGGCAGGGTACGCGGCACTTTTGTGCTCCTTTTGGTTTGTGAACAGAGCATCAAGTCCTCGTGCTTCTTCAGGCCCTGCTCCCCCGACTCTCGTCGCTCTTTTACTTTCCGTTGTTTTGCTGGTTGTACTTTTTGTGACCGGAGCAGTGGCATTTCCCTTTTTGGCTATCACTGTGGCCACGTCGCTGCTTCTCCTATTCCTGGTGTCACAAAATTCCGTCTCCTCTAAAAAAAACATTCTCGTGATTGCCATTTTCTCATACTGCTTGGAATGTTTTGTCTTGACCACGGGCCAGTTTTCGCCGCTAGATGCAGTCATATGTATTGGTCTTCCCTGTTTGACTAAAATCGACCACCTTCGCCTTAACGTACAAAAACCATCGCAGCAGGAAGAAGAGCCAGAACGGCCCCGCATATTGACGGAAATCTTGGCGCATTCTGACACAAGGGCCATTTTCCATTTCCTTATGCTCAACACCGCGTTTATGTTTGTACAGCTCTTATACTCATTCCGGTCCAAGTCGCTTGGGCTCTTGTCGGACTCCTTGCATATGGCGCTCGACTGTGCATCGCTTGCCTTGGGATTAGTTGCTGGAATCTGGCTGAAGAACCCCATCAACCCCAATAGCAAGTACCCCTTTGGCCTTAAAAACTTTGAGAACTTGGCTGGTTTTGCCAACGGAACACTTCTTGTGGGAATCAGCGGTAGTATCATTTTCGAGGCCATTGGCCGTCTCCTTAACCCGGTGGCACTCCAGCAAACCACGGAATTGATCGTTGTATCGATCTTGGGGCTTTTGGTCAACCTTGTGGGTATTTTTGCTTTTAATCACGGGCACGCACATTCACACGGGGGACATTCGCATGGCCATTCACACGGACACTCTCATAGCCAAGAACATTCACATGACCAGTCGCATGGTGATCATCATTGTGAGGAATCAAGTGAAATGAACGATAACATGAAGGGCATTTTCTTACATATTTTGGCCGATACGTTGGGGTCCGTGGGTGTAGTTATTTCTACGGTGCTCACCAAAATCTTTCATTGGCAAGGGTTTGACCCTGTGGCCTCGATTATCATTGCCGTGCTTATTTTCATGACTGCAATCCCGCTTATGAAATCTACGGCATCGACGCTTTTGCTTAAATTGGATACAAAAAGGGAAACCACTGTGCGCAACGCCTTAAATGAACTCACTACAATAAAAGGCATCAAGTCATTTACAACGCCAAGGTTCTGGGCCAGCGACAAAAAATTGGGCGGGTTTATTCATATACAGGTTTACAGAGGTGAAAACACCGCTTATTTGAAAAAGCAATGTGAAGAGATCTTCAGAACCCATGCTATTGAAGCCCTTATCCAGATGGAAAACGACTACGATCCGTGCTGGTGCAGGCCGTGAAGGCGAATATCTTTTGGGTTCGCGCACGCCTCATCTGTGCGGTGAGCATTAATCATCTCAGTCCGCGAATTCATAAAGTCAAAAATCGGTCTCGTCTTACTAAGCATCAAAAACAAATATAAAGAAAAAAGAAAAGAAGATAATATCAATAACATGTCTCGTGTAGGAGTATTAGTGCTTGGCCCCGCTGGTGCCGGAAAATCGACTTTTTGCAATTCGATCATTTCGCACATGCAATCGATCGGTCGCAGGGCCCATATAGTGAATTTGGATCCGGCCGCAGAAGCTACGGAATTTGAGTTTACGGTGGATATTAAAGACTTGATTTCGGTGGATGATGTCATGGACGAAATGGACCTCGGGCCTAATGGTGCGTTGGTGTTTTGCTTCGAGTATCTTTTAAATAACCTCGACTGGTTGGACGAGGAAATCGGCGATTATAACGATGAATATTTGATTTTCGATTGTCCGGGTCAAATCGAACTTTATACCCATGTTCCTGTGCTACCTACGATTGTGCGCCATCTTCAAACTTCTCTCAACTTCAATCTTTGTGCCACTTATCTATTAGAGGCGCCGTTTGTCATTGACCGGTCGAAGTTTTTCAGTGGTGCATTGAGTGCCATGTCAGCCATGATTCTTTTGGAGTTGCCCCACATCAACATTCTTTCAAAGTCCGATTTGATCAAGTCGGACGTTTCCAAAAAGCAACTAAAGAGGTTCTTGAACCCAGACCCCTTGGTGCTTGAACACGATCCTGATAATCAGTTGAATCCTAAATATACGAGACTTAACAAGGCAATTGCAAATTTGGTTGATGATTTCGGAATGGTGCAATTTTTGCCACTTGACTGTTCTAAGGATAGCACATCTGTGGCCACGATTTTGAGTTACATTGATGACGTTACGCAATGGTCCGAATCTCAAGAACCAAAGGAACCTGCAGAGGAAGTGGAGTTTGAAGATGACGAGTAAAGTTTGGGTTCCTAGAATATCTTTGCATCAAAAAAGACAAGTCTTCAAAGGAAAAACTTTTTATTTAAGAGGAAAGAGAATTACCCCATGTTCAATCGGGGAAAGAGGCTTGAGACTTACATTGCGAGCACCGTTTTCATGCTTGTGAAATGCATCTGTGACATTGTGAGGCAGGAGCACCATATTCAGAAACAAAATGAGGTTAGAAGGTTAGACATGGAAATATGAAATAGAGGCCATCGGCATTGTCTCCCTATATCATTTGTTTTTATGTAGTCATGTATACACGCTCAAAAAACAGCTTCAAGTTCTCACAAAACAAACAAAAAAATCACATGCAAATAGGCTGTACCTTATGCCTGCATCAAATAGTTGGGTTGCTTTAAAAAAATAAAAAATAAATGAATATCACCTTCCCCTCTCAAGATTATTTACGGAGATCTATGGTGTTTTAGGGCCTCATGGCTGACCCGACCATTAGCTTTTTTGTGCCCCAAGATCCTTCTTGCACAAGGAATGTGCTAAAATTAACGCAGAGCTTCGAACCCTTGTTTGTGTGTGGAAGCGCTCTTTTCAGTAGAAAAACAAATAAAAACATTAAAAAGAAATTCAAAAAACAAAAATGGCTCGCGGAGCTTTCCCTTGACGCAGTATGCATAGTTTCTTAAAGCAAAATGTCGCGCTCACTACATCCAAATGCATATCCTACCACCGAAAATCTCCTGTGTGCTGTCCGACTGGGCCCTTCGGTACTGTATCAGGTTGCTTTGTCCTTGCTGAAGTTGTAAGCCGACTCCGAAAAACTTGAGAAATTCAAGATTTTCTCCTGTGAATGAAAGATGTTTTTTGGATGATCTCGTAGTAAAAGATTAAATAAATGCCCTGCTCAAAACATAGGACAAAACGCTAAAGATTGTTTATTAGCCTGGCGTGAAGAAACCTTCATTGAATAACTCCGTTTCTGAGGATCAAACATCATGGAGTGGGCCTCTCCTATACTTGCTTTTCCGAAGTCGCGTCTGCTTGCGCTTTCGCGTGTATATTACATTGTTATGTTTTTGTTCTATTTTTGTTTAATTTTCGATTTCTGGCGTTCTGTTTTATGCCAGACGGGGACATTGTTTGTCGCCTGTGAATATTTGCGCTTTTGAAGACAGGAAAGTGAACAATAGCTCATAGCGAATCACAAACACTAGTTTGTACTTTCTGCTTAGGGGTTAAATTTTCTATAATCGTCACCATGCCTGCTCCATTGTGTGAACAAGCTCTCGAACATTGGAAGTGCAGCTTGCATGTTTTGCGCTTTACTGTCGTAATACTTGCCTTCCACACAAACTTCACTTGCTTTCTTTTGTTTCTCTACTGCTTCGGCAAAGTAAGAATACTTCAAATCCATGACACGCTCTATTAATACCCGTGAGAGCTCTTCTTCGAACGCCACAAATCCTCTGATTAATATTCTGAGCCGAAAGTAATCAAAGTGTTGGAACCTTCTTTCTTGTGGTTCTAGACTTCATTGCTATCTTTTTCACTAAAAATAAAAATGTTGGATTTGTCGGAATAGTGCTTCGTGCTTACTTCCTCGTTTTGAATTGGCTAATAATTTCACCTGGGCGCAGACTCGCGTGAGAGGCGCGAAGGCTCTCAATCATTGCCTTATTATGCCCAAAAAATGTAGTGTTTTATTTTCACTCGAGGGCTTCTCCTAATCCCTCTTCTTCGCAACAGGTTAAATACGGAACCTGTATTTATGGATTTTCGCTCAAACATTGCTTTTTATGGCCGCGAGGAAAGGATCCAAGCGATTCCATTGAATAACATCTGTGTCAATGTTGATGATATGCGAATTTGAAAGGTGTCTTTTCTTCACAATGTCAAATTCGAAATTAAATGTTAATTCAGTCCCTTTTTTTTACGTCACCCCGAACAATGAAACCTGAATTTAAAGTATAATTGCATACCGCCCCAAAATCCTTCGTTTGTCTTAGACACCCAATTCTGAAGTTCTCGGCCTTCAAATGCTTGCCTTCAATCCTTTTTTTTTTCTTGGTACTGCATCACTGCTAAGCCCGTAGCTGCAACAAAATGCGAGAGTTCTGAGTCTCAAAGAAACAACCTTGAGTGTGTTAATATTTAAGCTTTGTCACAGAATGGCTCTAACTCATCAAAAAACACAAGAACTTTTAAAATCGTTTTACATTCCTCGCATAGTACAGTCTTTGTATCCTCTCCTCTTTTGAATGTAGTCAAGCATATTTTAGTTTTCTTGAGTTCTCTATTATTTTAACTATCATTAGAATTGTGGTAAACCAGTGTGGATTTCATGAAGTTAAAAACGAGATTTTGCTGAAGCTTATTATTATATGATCTTCGCCACGGAGGAGACTGTTAAAAAATGAGTTTTTTTACAGAAATACATGGAAAAGGTATCCCTTAAAATTCAGGACTTGAAGCTTCAGGGAACTCAAGGATTATTTCCAGAAAAAGATAGTTATAAAAAGTGAAAAGATAATATTATGATCTGTTTGAGATAATCCTGTTTAGTTTTTCATGCGAAGTTACTGCGTGATGATAGGAGAGCTTGTGGTTTCAAGAGAAAATCTTATGTTCAAAATTATTTTTCATATACTCAGCATTTTTAATGAAAACTAACGATCATGGTTCCTCTTTATTTTTATTCTTTTCACTTTGAAGAATATTGATGATCGCTCTCTCTTTATCTCGCGCTGTAAAGATGAATGATCAAGGAGATCAAGCGAGTACTTGTAATTTCTAGAGGCCTTCTCTTGAGCTGATAGAATATTTATTACTGTGCTCCAATACCAAAGCTTAGCAAAGATAATGTACAATAAGAAAAAGAAAGAAAGAAAGAAAGAAAGAGAAAAGAGACTCTTTCTCGGCGGTGCGCTATTGCAAAATTAATACAAATGCAGCGGCGGCTGGTTTGGCTACAATTAATAAGAGAGGCCTAAGATTCGATCGCGCTTTTTCCCGAAAAAGCTCGAAATGTGT
Organism: Metschnikowia peoriensis; assembly: GCA_030573015.1. Classification (NCBI taxonomy): domain Eukaryota; kingdom Fungi; phylum Ascomycota; class Pichiomycetes; order Serinales; family Metschnikowiaceae; genus Metschnikowia; species Metschnikowia peoriensis. The sequence goes on along the minus strand of JAJMCO010000299.1, from coordinate 3,620 downwards.
GGGAAGATTGACTAAATTTACGAAAGTTAGTACATTTGGTGAGCCCTCTTACGAAATAGGCTTTTGTTCTTTGTCATAATAAAGTCCATGTGGATGAATGCCTACTTCTGTAGAATCTTTATTGTGTGCAACCCCAGGTTCTTGATGTAGAGGCACGTGGCCCACGTCAGGTGACCTCCACGTTGAGCTAAAAATGGCTTTAAATTGCTGGGAGCTTTATGATGAATGAATTTAGTCTCTCTCCAATAAACAATTCTCGCTAGAACCTTAATATCATAAGCTTATATAATCATCATATAAGGGGTCACCAATATATTATTTCTTCTTGTTTTTCTCAATCACACGCGAAGTCTCTCTCCGCAATAACTTAGCAGTCAGGCGTCTTACAGCTAAATCACTTAGCACACGAAATATCGAATCTACAAAAAAAACACACAACTCTAATTCTTGCTTCCGTTTTTCTTTCCAAAATTCCTATTTTTCTTCTCCCTTACCTATTCCCCCCTTTTCACTAAACTGACTGAATTCTTTATTTATGATAGACCCCAGGTATCTGGGCTCGCCGTGTCCTTCATATGGCAGGCATCCATCGAGCGAAACGCACATTGCCTACCGCACTCTGGCTAAAGAGAGGGCCGCATCCGAAAAAACGGGAGTATCAAAAAAGAACAAAAAACACATCAATAAAGAAAAAATATATAATGGTGCAAATCAACGAGGTCAAGGAAACCCAGGGTAAGGAATCTCGGACTGCTGCCCACACACACATCAAGGGTCTTGGCTTGGATGAGCACGGGCTTGCCAAAAAAATCGACGGTGGATTTGTAGGCCAAGGTGAGGCAAGAGAAGCATGTGGAATTATTGTTGACTTGATCAAAACAAAGAAAATGAGCGGAAAGGCCATTTTATTGGCAGGTGCGCCAGGTACCGGTAAGACCGCGTTGGCGTTGGCCATCTCGCAGGAATTGGGGCCTAAAGTGCCTTTTTGTCCAATTGTAGGCAGTGAGTTGTATAGTGCTGAGGTGAAAAAAACCGCTGCGTTGATGGAAAACTTCAGAAAAGCCATTGGTTTGCGGATCAAGGAGACCAAAGAAGTGTATGAGGGAGAGGTGATTGAATTAACGCCGGAAGAGGCGGAAAATCCTTTGGGAGGCTACGGCAAAACAATCTCTCACGTGATTGTGGGCTTGAAAACGGCAAAAGGTACCAAATCCTTACGTTTGGACCCCAGCATTTACGAGAGTATTCAAAAAGAGCGTGTTGTTGTCGGAGACGTGATCTATGTTGAGGCCAACACTGGTGCTGTGAAAAGAGTAGGCCGTTCTGATGCCTATGCTACGGAATTTGACTTGGAAGCAGAGGAATATGTGCCTTTGCCCAAAGGAGAAGTCCACAAAAAGAAAGAGATTGTGCAGGAGGTGACGTTGCACGACTTGGACGTGGCCAACGCCCGGCCTCAAGGCGGACAAGATGTGCTTCTGATGATGGGCCAATTGATGAAGCCAAAAAAGACGGAAATCACCGATAAGTTGCGCACAGAGGTCAACAAGGTCGTGGCCAAGTATATCGACCAAGGTGTGGCCGAGTTGATTCCCGGCGTGTTGTTTATTGACGAAGTCAACATGTTGGATATCGAGATTTTCACCTACTTGAACCGTGCCTTGGAAAGCTCCATGGCGCCAGTGGTGGTATTGGCTTCAAATAGAGGCATGACCACAATCAGAGGCACGGACGACGAGACAAAATACCCACATGGATGTCCTCCAGATTTGGTCGATCGTCTTTTGATTGTTAAAACGTTACCATATACTCAAGACGAAATCAAGACGATTATTGCAAAACGCGCGACTTTGGAAGGTTTGTTTGTGACACCGGAGGCCTTGGGCAGATTGTCGTACCACGGAATCAACAGCTCTTTGCGTTATGCCTTGCAATTATTGGCGCCCGCAGGAATCTTGAGCAAAACAGCTAATCGTAGTGAAATTACCATCACCGATATTGAGGAGTGTGAAGTATTGTTTTTGGACTCGTCACGCTCGATGAAAGTCTTGGAAACCACCAAGGGATACCTTTGATCACGCCACATAAGCATAACAATCCGAAAATATATAAGTCAATCAATCAATCAATCAATCAATCAATCAATCAATCAATCAATCAATCAATCAATCGCGAAGCCCGGCGCGCTTTTAGTATTCTTATTCTTTTTTTCTTTCTTTTTGGCATTATGTACTAATCTCCTATATATCTCTTTCATGACTCTGTGTCGTGATTCCCGACTAGTTCAACACTCTCCTTATATTATCAGTAGGAAGCAAACAAACACATTAGGCTTCCAACTTACCCAAGTCCGAGACCTCCGCCAAAAACTCCTTGGCCGTGACGAGATCAGTGCTACCGTAGACAATATTCTTATTGCCCCTGTTCGGCTGTGATGACCACTCCGTCAAGTTATGGTATTCCAAGTAGTTTCCGCCTCCTACAACAAACACTATCGAACTTTCGTACGATTGTCTCTTGGGTGGCTTGGAGTGTCCACCACGTGATTTAGGATCAAGATATAAGTACTCGTCAGTAACCTGGATCGAGTTATTGGAAGCGGTATTTGGTTCCATGATAGCCTCAACTATATTGGTAATAGGAAGACTCTTCTTTTCGGGTAATAATTTCTTTAACCCCGTGGCCAATGAACTGATACCTTCAGAAATTCTACCTTCAGTGAGACCATAAAGTTTCGAAGAAAGACCAGTGAACAAAGCTGAGTTGTTTTCGGTGAATGAATGGCCATTGGTGCTAGAATGTTCGCTGAGAGAGACATTTTTTGAGAGATTCAAGATCTGCTTGAATTTGATGATATACTTGAACGCGCTCATGTCAATCTCCGGGTACTTTGAAGCAAAGATTTTCTCGCAGTCACTCACAAAACTCTGGGGTAACTCTGCAAGCAAGTTCAAGATCAAAAACGTTCTAAGCTTATCGGAGGAGTTATCACGTTTCGAATCCGACTTCAAAAGCTCGAGGAAATCGGCCTGTACCTTGGGATTGCTGAAGTTCTGCTCCACCTCAAAAAACTTATCCAAGGACCGCGCCTCAAGTTCTTTTAATAGCGATGCAAGCACATCCATGTGCATGTCCAAGGTTACTTTTCTCGCCGTAAGTTCGGGCAATGCCTCCACTGCCTGTTGAATTAGCGAAGTGTCAGTGTTGGCATTTGGATCGATATCGTTCAATGACGTAATACCAGTGCGGGCTGTAAGTTCCTGTGCTTCTTTTTTATAAGAGTTAAGCTCAATATCAGCATTTTCCACGACATCCGGGAACGGCAACTGAGAGTTTTTGTTCCAGAAAAAGTCCTTCGGGTCAACGTCGTAGTTTTTCACCGCAGGCCGATCAGAATTGTCGGAATACTTCGAAACACGGATCGTGTTTCTGCGCAACTCAAAGACGTCGCTGACCATGCACTGGTAAATCCACGAGTGCAGGAACATTGACGCAATGTCGATATTTCTATCCAATAAAATCAACACTGGCCGCTGCTGGATCAGTTGCAGAGCTGCAGTTCGGGAATTCGACACGTGGTCCCGCAATTTCATGTCCAATTGTGTGGCTACAAGCTCTGC
>JAJMCO010000298.1:0-14289 GCA_030573015.1 Metschnikowia peoriensis | reverse complement strand
GCCGAATGTGGTTGACAAAATCGATTTGTGCTGGCATCATAGGCGTCATAAATTTACTTTTATCATCATCGTAATAAAACATCAAGTCTTGTTGGCCACGGCTTTTACGGGCAATTTCCGGCTTCCACACCTTGCGCAACGTTTCGCTCCACTCACTTTGTGGGTTTTCCAATTCTGCAAAAAGGCAGTCTTCCACAGTGGCAAAAACATGATAGAAACTTTGCAAGCCCTGGCGATATACCTTGTAATTACGCAAGGCAATGGCAAATTTCAAAGTCACCAATTTGTCGATTTTGTTATGGAGGGCACGGGTTTCCAGGTTGATCCGGTTGGCCAAGGCACCGACATCTGTCTTGTGTGGGATGATTTCGTGCTGAGATAATTTGGTGGTAGCTCCCACGGTTTCAAGCTTAGTGGCCATGTTAAACAAGTTTTTGTGGTTTGTGGTTTTTGAATGTGTTTAGTGTGTAAAAAGATTATTGGGATCTCAAATGCAGAAAAATATAAATGAAGAATCCAAATAAAATCTGTGAAACAATAGGTAGTTAGATCAGGTTTGCTTTTATATAAATCTAAACAAAAAGTTTAAATGGTTTTGGGACCCGGCTCGGCTTTATAGCATCAGCGCGAGCACCGATATGTCCGCAGCCAGATCTCATATTTTTTTTTTTCTTCACCTTCGATGGGGCACTTCGCACTTATCGGTCCAAAAAAACACGCCAAAAATACTTTGGGAACGCGTATTTTCTAGCCAGTCGTGCGGTGCTCAGGAGGCGGAGTCCGGGGTCGCTGTCATACGAATGTTTACGTCACGTGCAAGTGTGGCGTGGTCTAGTTGGTGTGAAGATTAGTCATAATTTTAATTACAGAAAGCTTGTAGGAAGCATCATCCACGTACAATCTTTGATGATGACTTGAGGATTAAATTGCTCAGCAAAAATGTGCAAATAATCATGCTTGCCTATTTGGAATAATGGCGTGATTTACTTCAAATGCGAGCTCGGACTTTATGGTGGCAATGCGACCGTCGGCCAAAGCGAGACGTGATTTTGCACCCAAGTTTGAAAACGTGCAACCTCCTCGTTGCGATATAAAAAAAGTAAACAAAAACACGGTTTGAAGTAGTAGTTACCCAAATAATGACCGTGATGCACAAGAGTCCAAAACTAGCCTTTTGTTCACGCGGGGAATCTAAACAAAAAAATTGTTCTTTTAAAACAAAGCCACATGAAAGACCCGTCTGGCCCTAATTGAAGAATTAGAATATAATTGGAACAAGAAAACTAAATTAATTGAGGCAGTATTTATAAATTATTCTCTTTAATCTCCCAAATTAGAAACACTCAGCTCTATCAATTTAGATCATATAAGTGTATTAAAAGAAGCTGTGTCCTAACGGCAAGCAAAGTATACACTTTCAAACTCTGGGACATCCATTGAGCCATTTGAAATAATATTGTACCCCTCAGTATCAAACACAGCTGGTCCTCTACACCCTTGGGCTTTGAAAAGCACATATCCACAAGTTTTCCCAGCTATTTTCCTTTGAATGAAGTTGGGAGGAACCATGAAGCCACTGGAACAACCACCTTCCTGCAATGCTTCGGAACTCCAAGAGAAGTGACCTGATTCCTTTCGGTTAATCGTGTAAGACACATCCTCCCTCTTGATAACACCAATCAAGAAGTCCTTCTCTGATTCATCAAAACTTTCTGACACTGCAATTTCATTAAAAAGACCTTGTCCTGAAATTTCACTGGAATCCACTCCGACGCCAGCAACGCATATTACTGTGGTGCTAATGAGTACAAGACTTCTCAAAAGGACTGCTTTTTGCATTTTGGTATGTTTTCTTATTTTCGAGACTTAGCGAGGATGGGAAAATGTCTTTATAAGAACATGAAAAGCTAGCTATTTCGTGAACAAAACTTACAGCCTGACCCTTCCCAATGCCGATCGTTTTCCCCCGATTGACTCCTGACCTCCGGTGATCACCGTAGCGACCTTTGCTTTTCGCGGGAAGACAGAGAACTATAAGCGCATCAGAAGATGAAATTGATCAGCTTTTCTTTAAAGACGGATGTTATATAATACATACCTACATACAAAAATAAAAACCTGGTACTAGCAACATTCGTCCTGCTGAAAATTTCCACAAAAATGTTGATCCAGACAGTGTCAATCCAATAGACTTTCAAACTGCAAAGTTTGTGTGTATCTTTGAAAGTATATCAGTTGCAGCTATGAAATTGAGATCACCATACAACACGAGATAATCCCTCGCAGGCTAAATTGATTTCTTTCAAACTTGAAAGTGTGCACATCGGTTGAACCGTGGGGTCTAGACATATTCGATATTTTTGCGTTGAGGAAATGCGCTCCGATTTCCTTATAACCCCTCACGCGGCTGCGACGTTACTGTAGCTGCCTTTTTTTGTTAGTGATTGGCACAAACAATGGCTCAAATAACATTGAACAAACAAAAGAAATGAGAGAAAGGAAAACAAAAACACTTAACGATCCTAGACGATATTATCAAGAAAAAAAAGTCAAATCAGACCTATTGTTCAAGATTAATTTCTGGAGCATTGTATTCCCGTTTTTAGGGTATGTTTTTGAGAGAATACTCCATCACAACTTGTGATTGTCTTTGCTCACTTTTCAATAATAAAACATGAATTTTTGAACATGGTGGCTGAAAAGAAATTTTAAGAATCACTCTACTAAGAGACGCGATATCCTACAATCTTTTTGGAGTAAAATTATGCATAATGTACATGCTAGTTCGTTTTTATCATTTATATAAATATCATTACAAAGTCTAGTTGAAAAACCAGACAAATGGCTTGCTCCACCACTTAGCGGAATTCATTTTCTGCTGTTTTTCTTCACGGTCCAACTGCAACACCTCCGCATCGACAATTGTTCTACCGGTGAAGATATCAATGTCCTCAGTTTTAATGTAAAACTTGTTCCAGCTTCTGGTCCAGGTCTTGTGACCAATGTAACACAAGAGTGTGAAAGGAACAGTAAGGTAGTTCTGGAAGAAGTTGTTCACGTCAGGCTTGCCCTTAGGGAAAAGAGCCACCCAGAACTGACCAATCAAAATCAAGATGTTGATGATAATGGAGTAATAAGACCCAATTTCACCGGTGTATGAAACGAAACCCAAGCTTTCCAAAGGCACGTTGTTATGTCTCAATGCAGCTCTCCATCTCAAGTGACACAAACAAAGGGAAGGCCAGATGATGACGATGGACAAGGCCACAATAGACAACAACCAGTTGAAAACAACATCTTGTTGATGATAGGTAGCAATGAATGCAAATGCAGCAGCCAAAATTGTAATGAGCCAAGCTCTAAGAGGACGGCCAGCCTTATCGACGAAGTCGAACCACTTTGGAGCGTAACCTTGCACAGCCAACGATCTCAACAATCTGGCGGAGGAGTACATGGCAGCGGTAGCAACAGAAGTGACGGAGTTCAAAATAACAGCGTTCATAATGTGAGGAATGACCTTAACACCATGCAAGGCAGCTGCCAAGACGTACGGCGAAGCACTGGTGGATGAGCCACCAGAACCCATAAGTCTATCGGAGGTGTGAGGAACCAAAAGGCCAACAAAGACCAAAGTTCCCAAGTAGAAAAAGATGACACGCACAAACACAAGTCTAATTGCAACAGGCAAAGCGGTTCTTGGGTTGCGAACCTCACTAACAGACAAGGCCAAAAACTCAGTACCACCCATGGAGAAAGAGGCAGTGGCAAAAACAGTGACCAAACCCTTGAAACTAGTGAAGAAACCTGGGTCTCTCCAATACATGCCACCGATAAAACCGCTGGGGGAGGCTCCCAAGTCCACACAAAGAGCCATAATAATGAAACCAGTCAAGGTGATCAATTTGATGGAATTCATGACAAATTCGGCTTCGGCATAACCTCTGACACCGAAGAAATTGATCGAACAAATGACTACAAAGAAAATAGCGACGAAAACATCCGAGTCAATCGTGGTATTCCAGAATTTGATGGTCAAAGCTGCGGTGACCAATTCCAAGGAGATCGTGGTAAGCCATTGAAGCAAGTAGTTCCAACCCAAGGCAAAGGCCATGGACTCATCCAAAAACTTACGGTACCATTCGTTAAAACCACCGTCCAAATTCGTGTATGCGACAGTAAGCTCACCCACAGCATTCATCGTACAGATACACATGGCACCCACAAGGGCGTAAGCCACCAAAACAGACAATGGACCACCTGTTCTCAACTTAGAGGCAGAACCCACCAAAAGACCGGTACCCATACCACTACTAAGAGCGATGACGGCCAAGTGAGCCATTTTCAAGTCCTTTCTTCTCACCTCCTGCTCCTCCTTTCTTTGGAAAGATTCCCAAAAGCCCACCTTAGTCTGTGGAACATCCGTGGCATATGGCTTGATTTCGGAGAGAATTGGCTCAAGTGCACTTGAGACACTTTTGAGACTGCCTTCGAATTTATTGTTTCCCATTGTGTTTATTGTTTTCTCCTTCTGATATGATATTTAAGGCACAGATGTTTGTTCAAAAAAAAAACCCCCTAAGCTTCTATCACAGTTCTGGAAAAGAATGAAATCCAGTTTACAATGGAAAAAAGAGCTAATTTGCTAAGGCCGAAATGCAAACAAAATAAAAAGTCCAACGGCAAATGTAAACAAAGAAGCCGAGGAATAACAAAAAAGAATAGAAATAAATGTGCCGATAAAAATCAAAAAAAGAGATGAAATAAGGCTGGAATTTAAAAATTATGCCATATTAGCTGCTTGGGGCAGATAGAGAGTATTTAAGTGATGCAGAATGTGCACGCCGTACAGACAAGATGCGAGAATTTCTTTTTCGCTTGGGCAGCTTATGAGGCCTCGCATGTTTTTTTTTTCCGTTTACTTTTATTTTCTTTTCCCTTTCGATCTCGGGGTACAGGCACCATCTCGCGATAACAGATAACTAGACTGAAATGGGATTCGATTACTGGCCATTCGTTTTTGAGCGATGCTTTCGCCGGGAATGCCAAGGCATTTTACGCGTCAAGTTGCGATGCGTGCAGAGCAAACTATGTCACAAGGTGCAAACGCCGCATTCGACAGAGAAGAAAATGACGTATATACAGACCCTCAGCCTTTATATACAGGTTTAGTTGTAGTTTGCCGTGACAGTCCTCTGGATTCAGTAGTTTGCCGTGGCAAATTTCGGCAATTCTCGCGGGGCATTTTTTTTCTTTTTCCGGCGTGTATTCCTTTTTTTTTATCTTTTTTCTTTCTCCTTTTCTTGTTGTTGTTGTTTTCTTGGTGATAACGGTAAACAACGGTTAAAGCCGGCAATTGACGGCAAATGGTGGAATGAACCGCCTGCCATTTCATACAATTAGTAAATTAAAAGAGCAAACGATTTTAAGTCGTCAAGGGTTTACTTTAGCATAGGCTAATTAATGTACAAGTCTGGAATAGGTTTTTTTTTTTCATGGTTTCTTATCTATCGTGTTTCAACTTAGGCTTGTCTTGTGACCCCACCTCCAAATTTAAATTCCATCGAAATACAACCCAACATAACGCAGCTCCTACATACAGCGGCTGTAAACTCGGCAGCGGAAAAACATGGTTATCGTACCTCATTCAAACTTTCAGTGTGCACAACACAATTTTATCAATTCGGCAGACTTTCCTTTTTTGTTATGAGCTTCAGATAACGAGGTACAAACGGCGTTTTCTCAATACAATAATGCCGGAAGTACAATGTGCAATAAATCCGCTTGGGTTATCGTAGATATCTGCCAAGTACGAGTCAACAAGCCGATTGTGTAGAAAGGCTTGTTTTATCGTAATATAAGTGAGTCACGCCATCAGTGCTCAACGCACTCGAATGTCTATTCCTCTTTAAGTTGTGTGATGATTTAGGCGGATTTTTCAAAATGAACTACACACTCAAAGATTACACTGTTTGATCAAGTTTTCACGAGGTGTAGTTCGTTAATTAATTTTTGCCACAAAAATGCCGAATATGGCTGAGTACGTGAAGTGACCGTAATTCTCAATCCACCGGTTATGGCAATTTTAGGCAAAAGTAAATCAATTCTTCAATAGACTACCTAATACCTCAAATAAGGAAGAACTCTTGACTGAAATATATATTGAAACCGCGAGGAGTCTCCCGGAAACCTTGGTTACAGGCGTTCAAGTCAGTAATACCCCCCATAATCCATAAAGTTTACACACATAAGCACCGCAGAATAGCACTGTTTAATCATCCTTTTTGACGACTTTTGGCTTCTCAAAATTACGGAATGTTCTGATGTTGTAAGGAACATTCTTGGATATCTGTCTGAACGCGATTGTAGGCGTTCCCAAACAAAAAGGCAAAAAAAAACAAAAAAAAAAAACGCTCTCCCATAAGTTTGATCAGATGGATAAACACTCACAAAGAGTCAACTATATCAAAATTTCTCTATATAATTACTTAAATACGAATATTACTTTGATACATTTTTTTTTCTTGTTAACAAGTGAAATTATTCCACGACATTAAGAGAGCTAATAAAGTGACAGTTTACGGGGCGGCCATTGGATCGCACTTCCGGGCGCAAAATACATCACGTGATGAAAAATCTGCTCACCAGCGCTCAGACTTTAGTCTCCAAACCCCCCATCAGGAAATTGAGAAAGAGACAATCCCCAATTGCAAAACACCCGCAAACATCCTAAACACGCCCCAGAAAATACCTGCTCTCTCCGGTGATTCGATGGTACAGATCTTCAACTCATCTCAATTCTACGATTTCGACTTCAGGACGACGTCGGTGGCGTACCTCAACCGGTATCCGAATCCATATGCAAAACACGTGCTAAGTTCTGATACACTCGAGTGTTTTGTGGATTCTCAAGGTCGGCTCAACACCACGCGCCTAGTGGTTAAACGGGGCCTGCTACCCGACTTTATTAAGCCGATTTTGGGTAAGAGTCTTGATTCCTGGGTGATTGAAAAGTCCATCATAGACAGAAATCTGCAAAAGGTATTGGCCTACTCCACAAATATTGACCATCGGCGGTTCGTAAAAGTACAGGAATTTCTCACGTATGATTGTTCCTCAGGGCTGACCAATTTGAAAGTCAATGTTCGATTCTCCTCGACCTTTTTCGGCTTGAAACGTAAGATTGAGCAATGGAGTAGAGATAGGTTCACGAGAAACTTGCTGGACCACCGTGACGGGTTCATGTACGTTATGAACAAGTTTAAAATGGTGCCTACGGGTGCAACATCAATGCCTATATGATCCAATGTCGTTTCTGTCGTGGGTAGTTCTATGCATTTCATTTCTTTTCCGGGTGTTCCATGGGCGTTTTGCCTGTGCACCTATGTACATATTTATTTTGGGATCATACTAGGTAGATGAAAGTATGAAATAAACTAGAATTTTGATATTTCTATTTTTGTAGATGAAGCATGAGTTTTGAACCGAACCGAACCGACCCGAACCGACCCGAACGGGTGTGGCAATGGTCACGTGACTATATACTGGAAGAAAAAGAACCTTTTTTCGCTCTGGCCGCAAGAGCTTTAATAATATTGGACAAGACTTTGATTCATCATGATTCGAGGACCTTCGAAGGGTTCACTTTCACCCATTTTGAAAATAGATCTAGTATTTTTTTCTTCTTTTTAATTCTCTTTTGAGGGCCAGAAAAAAAAATAAACAAAACTGTGGACCGAATTTCACTATGGAAGAGTGTCAGGCTGTAGTGTGCTAATCGTACTGCACTAGGCCTGCCACAGTACGCGATAACCTCGGTCGCGAAATACCGAGTATGGTCCGAGAATGCCTATTTCACGGATTACCCTTTTTTTTTCACTATTTTCTTGGATCAACTACAAGATACAGATATAAGAATACAAGACTAGGTATTTTCACAAACTATTTTTCGATAATAAATCACAACTTGAAAACTTCAGAAGTTTAGTTGTATCATTATAAGTGAACTCTTTTTCCCCCTACCCTTTGCTCTTGCTCAAGCACGCTCCAGGCCGACCGGCTTATCTCTATCAAGCACCCACCCCACAGCCCTCGCACCGCAATCCAGTGGAAATCTTTGAGTCATACACGGGGAAGCTGAAACGCAAGTGAAACAAGCAGAAAATCCGTTATATACGCAAGCATCTTCTTGTTAGATCTTAATAATTACAAAATATTTATCTCACAAAAACGCAAGTGCTGGAAGCCGCAGGCCCATTCTACAATCGCACATCTTTGACCTGCCGCACCTACCAAATATCTGCCTGGTCTACGATAAGCACACACATATTCTGGGTTCGTCAACAAGCAAGACAAAAAAAGGATAAAAAAATACCCAGCAACAAAACCTGATTTGTATTTGACTTATCGAGCAAAGATCATAAAACAAAACAAAAGTATAATGTGTCCGAAAGATACGAGACGTCTGTTCTCAGAGTCCTCTCATAGTGAAAAGACAGGCCTACGCAGCTGGGGCCTGACGCCTCCAAGTCTGCGGCGTTCGTCGTTCCTTTCTCAAAGTATGACGGAAAGCGAGAGCTTTTCTGTTTACGACTCGTACTCTTTCACTCGAGGCCCCGGGTCGTACCATATAATTTCTCTTAAGGAGTCACAGGGCTTTCTCTTCAACCAGGATCTATTTGCTAGCACGTACCAGCAGCTGCGCACTATAATGCGAGAAAAACATATGCGAGAGCTAGCTTCAAAAAAACGCAGCAAATCTCATAGTGGTGCCCTGCGTTGGCCATCTTCTGTATCTCGCCAGCTGCAAAAACAACCTAGGCGTCATACCACCTACGGTGTGGGTCCCATGCTACGAATAATAGGCGATGATCTGGCTGTGGATGAAGGATCTAGTGATGAAATGTGTATAGATGAGCAAGGGCCCGAAACTCCGCCGTCAAAGCTAGCAAAGGCCATGAGCTTTTCAGAGCCTCGCAATGATGGAATCGCAAATGGAAATAATAAAAATGGGAATATTATAAATGAAGAAGATGATGATCTGGATGCCACAGAATCTTCAGATGGTGCTGAAACACTTGGATTTACGCCGATTGGCTCGAACTACGTGCCGGTGATAGATATCCTTGTGGACGATATGGACGATGTGCCGGATATATAGGGTTGCGTCAAGTGATATGGAAAAATTACTTCTTTTGTATGTATTTGTGAATGGCATAGTGATGACGATAGTTTATTGCTTGAAGAAATCGGCACCAATACTTATTGTCTTCTGATTTCGTTAATTAATTAGCGCGCAGCCAAAGCTAATAAGTACGGCCCGAGGTATATTATTGGTTCCCGGAAAAGGATAGGCACATTCATTTCTTTGAAAATGTAAATTTAAACTAAACAAAATCTTGTTTCAAAATTTCTCTTGATATTTCTTGCTTCTTTTTTTTTTTTTTTGTTATTATTGATATCACAAGTCGTGAATTCTTTTACTTTCAATTTACTTTATTCACACTGAGGCAGCGGTGGATTATGAATGCGGCTCTTGGCTCGCCCAGTGCGCACAGTGAAATATCGATCACAGGCCTGAAAACTATCGGAATCTTCAGTATAAAAAGACAAGCATACAGCCTAGGCAAAATAATTAAAAGGTATAAAGCAGTGAGAATTGGACTTTTGATTTATCTGAAACAACAAGTGAAACAAACGTGAAACAAAACAAAAACAAAACAAAACACATCAAATGTCCGACGCCAACCAGCAGTTCGAAGCCCTTTCGATGGAGTTCACTAAGGCCCAAACGGCCATGAACGAATTATTGGAGGCCCGCTCTAAACTCGAAACTCAGTACCAGGAGAACAAAATTGTCTTGGAGGAGTTTGAACACATGAAGGAGGATGCTAAGATTTATAAGTTGACTGGCCCCGTTTTGATGCCACAAGACTACAACGAGGCCAAAATGAACGTATCAAAACGTATTGAGTTTATTCTGGGCGAGATTAAGAGGGCAGAGGAAAAAATCGAAAAATCCCAGAAAGATATGGAGACCACGCGGACGAAGTTGCTCCAGGTAAGAAGCCAAATGGCAGCTTAGTAGCCTCCTCATTGTACATACAAAAGAATAATATACGGATAAATACACTGCACTTCTCATGCAAATTCCTCTTATACTTCTTTCTTATACATTATCAATCATTTTTCGACACATTTCAACATACATGAGAATCAACCGCGGGCCAACTGACTGCGGATCAAATTCACCAGCGAAATTGCGTTAAAAATGGCCCACTGTTCGACAGACGTGTAAGCATATCCCATGGACCGCACCGCATCGACACTACTATTTACAAAATCAGCGGTTCTTGCCAAATCGGGCGACGTATCCTGGAGCAGAAACAACTCCAGTTTGACGTAGATCGACGATAACAATAGACGTTTAGCGTACCATGCCGAGTCGTTCGACATGTCTCCTGCGTAAAACGCAATATCGTCACTCAAATTGTGGAGTTCTTCTAAAGACAGCTTCACATTATATGGCACCACAAGTTGGGCAAGGGCACCCGAAAGCTGGCCTAACACGGGCTTGTTATACAGTAAACGAGTGTTCAAAAGGTATGCTGCACGGTCGTACTCACCCGGGATTTTGTGGAATGCCAGGGTTGGGTCTAGCACGTGATCGTACAACCTTTGACGCTGGAGTTTGAGCCAGAAAAGCACAAACAGAAACTCCATACTGTGGCCCAGAGATGCAGTAATGGCACTCTGGATCAGGTCCAGGTAATTTAAGTCACGAACGGCAAAATCGATTGCCTTGCGAGAAAAGCCGTGTGCGGGCACATGCTCAATGGCTTTTTTGAACAAAACAGCCTCGGGCGACTTGTGGTTCACAATCACATTTGATGCAGGGTGGGAGATTGAGTGGTAGGCACGAGTTATTGGGGTAAGAGCACGAGAAACACGAGAAAACATGGCCTATGGATGGAAGGTATTTTGTATTCGTTTTTTCGTAAAATGAAACAGTGGATTTGGGTTCGAAGTATTATGGTCAGTCTTTTCCAGTTTTCAAAATATCAGTTTTTCAAAGAAAAGAGGCCAGATATTGAAGACTGTTTTGCGGGATTACTTAATGCGTGAAGTCTGGGTTTGCTCAGTTCTGGCGTGATACTGAGCACTGAGCACTGAGCAGCGCCATCTTGCATGGGTGCAGGCATTTGGCTGGCCCTAGGATATAAAGTCAGATCCGAATGAATAATGCTAAGAACAAGGTAACAAACAGGTTTAATTATATGTTTTTGATAAGACGTGAACATTTAATTCTTTTTCTATTTTTCTTTCTCTTTATTTACCTTTCAAAGCTAACGAATGGCATCTCTCACTCTAAAAATAAGATGCTAGCCTTCTGGCCCTATTTGATCTTGGTCCAGTGCGCGGCCAGGCGTCGCATAAACCGGCCCTAAAACCTTCGACCGGCTTACCAATCTCACATACTTTGGTAATTTCCCAATCTTATAAATAAAACAAACAAACTTCACACAAAATGCTTGTATGTTACAAACCAAATTTCAACGCCGCCCAAATTGTTTTTCTCAAAACAAGATAATCATCAAAAAGACTATCTACATAAATATACTTCCAATATCAACAATACTAACTCCAGATCAAACAATGGGGTGAAGCCCAGGCCGCCAGACACGTGTTGGCTGATGAAGATGAATACCAACAAGAACCCTTGGTGCCACAAGTATCTGCAAAGCTCGAAAACCCTTCGAATTTCCGCCATGTACTAGTCGTTCCAAACTCTATGGCTGTGCTTCTTCAATGCTTACCAAAAACCAATGTTGGAAGCATCAGTATCAAATATCCTGAGCCTGAAACCGCAGACCTTGATGAAGATTTTGATGATGAGGAACAGCTATACTCAGCGGCTAATCTCGAGGCGTCACGCCGTAAATACCCCGCATCTTCTATCCTGTTATATTCCGTAGATAATGCTCTGGTTTTAGCAGTCGCCGTGCAACATTTCGCTAACCCGATAGCCGAGAAAAAAGTTGCCTCTTGTATCTCCACATTAGCGCCAAATGCCAGCGCATGGTTTGCGCTTGCGCCGTGTCAACTCAATAATGGCACAACTATCGGAAAACTTGAGCTTTCGCCCACACTTTTCGCCACCGTGCCGCTGCTTAGACCACCACATTTTATCACCGGGATTTCGGCAGCGGTTATTTCCGCTTTGGGCAAGTCTGAGATCGGGCTTGAGACGGTGGGCGCATTGGGCTTGAATTCAGAGGGCCACCCTGGGTTTGAAAAAGTAGATGCCGACGCAATCATGGATGCGGCAAGAGCAGTTTTCGGCGAGATATTGGGACTGGCAGAAGCAGCAGATGCGCTTCAAAGATTGAGTGGTATTGTGCGGAAAATCAACTCCTCCAGCACTTCTGGCATGTATCTTTGAGGAAATTATGAAAGGTGTCATCGAGTATCCGTCATTTCACTACTTACATTATGCCATGTGGAATCTGGTGGGTCAGTGTAAATACTGCTAATTAATATTTTAGCACATGAGTATAATGCAATAATGAACAATTCAAATCATGCAGCAAAAAGATGAACAGAGCATGAAGAAGGAATAAAAACTGGGTTTATCTAAAAAGGAAAAAAAAAATGTATCTATTATGACGTGGAGTTGCGCATGGACAAGAAACAATTCCAGAGCACAGACACCGAGGACGAAAATGGGACCTGGAAGTCTCTTGGCACGAGCAAAAAGTTGACGAACTGAACGGGGAACCAAACACAGTAATTGATGATTAATGTTTGAAAATAGAGTTTCTGCAATTTAGCCTTGGTGTCGGCCCATGTGCCGTTTTCTAGTACGATTGTGCCGTAGGTGAAAAAACAGAAAAGTGACACTGGCAGAAAACAGAATTGGTCCGACATCACCTTGCGGAGCACTTCCACAAACTGAGGGTGCTTCAGATATATTTGGAGAAACCGATACCACCAGCATTGTACAAATGCCATGACAAAACCCCAGCACATAAACCCCGCCAATCTTCCAAATTTATAATATGCAAGCAGATAAACTCCGGGAGTTGTTTCCGGACTTGAGCTCTGTTGATATGGCAAGCTGGTGTCTGATCGAAGGTACTGGAGAAACTGGTCCAAATTGTCGTCATCGACATCTGAGTCATCACTGCCGGCGTCTGCTGCATACTCCAGCAGAATTCGTGGAGCCTCGAGCTGCGTTTGTGTATCTAGAGCTACATAACCATCGCCACTAATTCCAGAAGATGGATCCACAACCGAAAACGAAAGGCGGGGCGCGTTTCGATGGAAACTTAGAATCGATTGCGCCAAAGTTTCTGAAATGCCGTATAACACGAGGTTTGTCACGATGATTGTCACAAGCGAGTTCTTCATGTACAACTCCTTGTATTTGGTGGTGAGCTTAGCGAGGAAAAACCCCAAGATCGCCACTATGCACAAATTTAACATCGGCACATTATGAATTCTGGGGGCATTGATAAAGCTGTATAATTGGGTTTTCCAAGGATAAGCACTGCGGGCAAACCGAGGTGCTTCAAGATCATCGCTCAATTGTACCATATGCTTGGTTGGTTTATAGGTTAAGTTATTTTTTCTGATTTTTTTTCTGGCTTTTAACTATTATGGAAGACCACGCATGTGGCGTTATCTAAAAAAAAGTGGGTACAGGTAGACCTGTTTATAATCACACTGGATGCGCGATTTTCCCTCGACCCTTGTTCAAATTTAAAATTTTTTTGCAAAAATAGTTGAGTTTCCATACAAATATCCAGGGAACCTGGAACCTGGTTTAAAATCTGAGGCTAGACCCCTTATCCAGGGTGGAAAAAAAAGTTAGGGAAAATCTGGGGTTCTGGTTGTGGGTCTTGATAACACATTTTTGGCCCAGGAATTCAACGAAGAATCTCGCGTCCGTGCCTTTGAATGCGCTTCTCGCGTTTTGGGGCAATCGGGCTTGGCTAGGCCGTCTTGTGGCGAATTGTATGCATTCCTGTAGGGTATATTTAAATGGTTGCAATTCCTTCGTAATACCGAGAGTAAATCACACGGCGTAGTTGATTGAGAGATGAGAAAGAAATCAGGACGTTTACCCCCTCCAAAGAGGGCACCATTGATGAGAAAAAGGGTTCCGATTGACCCTTATTTTCGACGCAAACTTCAAAACTATGCTGCTGAGCACCCACAACTTTCTAAAGAAGAAGTCGGAGCCTGGTTCAATACTATCATTGGAACTCCGGTCCACATCTCGACTGTGAA
>JAJMCO010000297.1:0-14409 GCA_030573015.1 Metschnikowia peoriensis | reverse complement strand
GCCGAATGTGGTTGACAAAATCGATTTGTGCTGGCATCATAGGCGTCATAAATTTACTTTTATCATCATCGTAATAAAACATCAAGTCTTGTTGGCCACGGCTTTTACGGGCAATTTCCGGCTTCCACACCTTGCGCAACGTTTCGCTCCACTCACTTTGTGGGTTTTCCAATTCTGCAAAAAGGCAGTCTTCCACAGTTGCAAAAACATGATAGAAACTTTGCAAGCCCTGGCGATATACCTTGTAATTACGCAAGGCAATGGCAAATTTCAAAGTCACCAATTTGTCGATTTTGTTATGGAGGGCACGGGTTTCCAGGTTGATCCGGTTGGCCAAGGCACCGACATCTGTCTTGTGTGGGATGATTTCGTGCTGAGATAATTTGGTGGTAGCTCCCACGGTTTCAAGCTTAGTGGCCATGTTAAACAAGTTTTTGTGGTTTGTGGTTTTTGAATGTGTTTAGTGTGTAAAAAGATTATTGGGATCTCAAATGCAGAAAAATATAAATGAAGAATCCAAATATAATCTGTGAAACAATAGGTAGTTAGATCAGGTTTGCTTTTATATAAATCTAAACAAAAAGTTTAAATGGTTTTGGGACCCGGCTCGGCTTTATAGCATCAGCGCGAGCACCGATATGTCCGCAGCCAGATCTCATATATTTTTTTTTTCTTCACCTTCGATGGGGCATTTCGCACTTATCGGTCCAAAAAAACACACCAAAAATACTCTTGAAACGCGTATTTTCCAGCCAGTCGTGCGGTGCACAGGAGGCGGAGTCCGGGGTCGCTGTCATACGAATGTTTACGTCACGTGCAAGTGTGGCGTGATACAGACGGTCTGAAGATTAGTCATAATTTTGATTCCAGAAAGCTTGTAAGAAGAATCATCCACGTACAATCTTTAATGATGACTTGAGGATTAAATTGCTCAGCAAAAATGTGCAAATAATCATGCTTGCCTATTTGGAATAATGGCGTGATTTACTTCAAATGCGAGCTCGGACTTTATGGTGGCAATGCGACCGTCGGCCAAAGCGAGACGTGATTTTGCACCCAAGTTTGAAAACGTGCAACCTCCTCGTTGCGATATAAAAAAAGTAAACAAAAACACGGTTTGAAGTAGTAGTTACCCTAATAATGACCGTGAAGCACAAGAGTCCAAAACTAGCCTTTTGTTCATGCGGGGAATCTAAACAAAAAATTGTTTTTTAAAAACAAAGCCACATGAAAGACCCGTCTGGCCCTAATTGAAGAATTAGAATATAATTGGAACAAGAGTACTACATTAATTGAGGCAGTATTAATAAATTATTCTCTTTAATCTCCCAAATTAGAAACACTCAGCTCTATCAATTTAGATCATATAAGTGTATTAAAAGAAGCTGTGTCCTAACGGCAAGCAAAGTATACACTTTCAAACTCTGGGACATCCATTGAGCCATCTGAAATAATATTGTACCCCTCAGTATCAAACACAGCTGGTCCTCTACACCCTTGGGCTTTGAAAAGCACATATCCACAAGTTTTCCCAGCTATTTTCCATTGAATGAAGTTGGGAGGAACCATAAAGCCACTGGAACAGCCACCTTCCTGCAATGCTTCGGAACTCCAAGAGAAGTGACCTGATTCCTTTCGCTTAATCGTGTAAGACACATCCTCCCTCTTGATGACATCAATCAAGAAGTCCTTCTCCTCTGATTCATCAAAACTTTCTGACACTGCAATTTCATTAAAAAGACCTTGTCCTGAAATTTCACTGGAATCCACTCCGACGCCAGCAACGCATATTACTGTGGTGCTAATGAGTACAAGACTTCTCAAAAGGACTGCTTTTTGCATTTTGGTATGTTTTCTTATTTTCGAGACTTAGTGAGGATGGGAAAATGTCTTTATAAGAACATGAAAAGCTAGCTATTTCGTGAACAAAACTTACAGCCTGACCCTTCCCAATGCCGATCGTTTTCCCCCGATTGACTCCTGACCTCCGGTGATCACCGTAGCGACCTTTGCTTTTCGCGGGAAGACAGAGAACTATAAGCGCATCAGAAGATGAAATTGATCAGCTTTTCTTTAAAGACGGATGTTATATAATACAAACCTACATACAAAAATAAAAACCTGGTACTAGCAACATTCGTCCTGCTGAAAATTTCCACAAAAATGTTGATCCAGACAGTGTCAATCCAATAGACTTTCAAACTGCAAAGTTTGTGTGTATCTTTGAAAGTATATCAGTTGCAGCTATGAAATTGAGATCACCATACAACACGAGATAATCCCTCGCAGGCTAAATTGATTTCTTTCAAACTTGAAAGTGTGCACATCGGTTGAACCGTGGGGTCTGAATATTCGATATTTTTGCGTTGAGGAAATGCGCTCCGATTTCCTTATAACCCCTCACGCGGCTGTGACGTTACTGTAGCTGCCTCTTTTGTTAGTGATTGGCACAAACAATGGCTCAAATAACATTGAACAAACAAAAGAAATGAGTGAGAGGAAAAAAAAAAAAAAAAAACACACACACACTTAACGATTCCAGACAATATTATCAAGAAAAAAAAGTCAAATCAGACCTATTGTTCAAGATTAATTTTTGGAGCATTGTATTCCCGCTTTTAGGGTATGTTTTTGAGAGAATACTCCATCACAACTTGTGATTGTCTTTGCTCACTTTTCAAAAATAAAACAGGGATTTTTGAACATGGTGGCTGAAAAGAATTTTTAGAATCACTCTACTAAGAGACGCGATTTCCTACAATCTTTTTGGAGTAAAATTATGCATAATGTACATGCTAGTTCGTTTTTATCATTTATATAAATATCATTACAAAGTCTAGTTGAAAAACCAGACAAATGGCTTGCTCCACCACTTAGCGGAATTCATTTTCTGCTGTTTTTCTTCACGGTCCAACTGCAACACCTCCGCATCGACAATTGTTCTACCGGTGAAGATATCAATGTCCTCAGTTTTAATGTAAAACTTGTTCCAGCTTCTGGTCCAGGTCTTGTGACCAATGTAACACAAGAGTGTGAAAGGAACAGTAAGGTAGTTTTGGAAGAAGTTGTTCACGTCAGGCTTGCCCTTGGGGAAAAGAGCCACCCAGAACTGACCAATCAAAATCAAGATGTTGATGATAATGGAGTAATAAGACCCAATTTCACCGGTGTAGGAAACGAAACCCAAGCTTTCCAAAGGCACGTTGTTGTGTCTCAATGCAGCTCTCCATCTCAAGTGACACAAACAAAGGGAAGGCCAGATGATGACGATGGACAAGGCCACAATAGACAACAACCAGTTGAAGACAACATCTTGTTGATGATAGGTAGCAATGAATGCAAATGCAGCAGCCAAAATTGTAATGAGCCAAGCTCTAAGAGGACGGCCAGCCTTATCGACGAAGTCGAACCACTTTGGAGCGTAACCTTGCACAGCCAACGATCTCAACAATCTGGCTGAGGAGTACATGGCAGCGGTAGCAACAGAAGTGACGGAGTTCAAAATAACAGCGTTCATAATGTGAGGAATGACCTTAACACCATGCAAGGCAGCTGCCAAGACGTATGGCGAAGCACTGGTGGATGAGCCACCAGAACCCATAAGTCTATCGGAGGTGTGAGGAACCAAAAGGCCAACAAAGACCAAAGTTCCCAAGTAGAAAAAGATGACACGCACAAACACAAGTCTAATTGCAACAGGCAAAGCGGTTCTTGGGTTGCGAACCTCACTAACAGACAAGGCCAAAAACTCAGTACCACCCATGGAGAAAGAGGCAGTGGCAAAAACAGTGACCAAACCCTTGAAACTAGTGAAGAAACCTGGGTCTCTCCAATACATGCCACCGATAAAACCACTGGGGGAGGCTCCCAAGTCCACACAAAGAGCCATAATAATGAAACCAGTCAAGGTGATCAATTTGATGGAATTCATGACAAATTCGGCTTCGGCATAACCTCTGACACCGAAGAAATTGATCGAACAAATGACTACAAAAAAAATAGCGACGAAAACATCCGAGTCAATCGTGGTATTCCAGAATTTGATGGTCAAAGCTGCGGTGACCAATTCCAAGGAGATCGTGGTAAGCCATTGAAGCAAGTAGTTCCAACCCAAGGCAAAGGCCATGGACTCATCCAAAAACTTACGGTACCATTCGTTAAAACCACCGTCCAAATTCGTGTATGCGACAGTAAGCTCACCCACAGCGTTCATCGTACAGATACACATGGCACCCACAAGGGCGTAAGCCACCAAAACAGACAATGGACCACCTGTTCTCAACTTAGAGGCAGAACCCACCAAAAGACCGGTACCCATACCACTACTAAGAGCGATGACGGCCAAGTGAGCCATTTTCAAGTCCTTTCTTCTCACTTCCTGCTCCTCCTTTCTTTGGAAAGATTCCCAAAAGCCCACCTTATTCTGTGGAACATCCGTGGCATATGGCTTGATTTCGGAGAGAATTGGCTCAAGTGCACTTGAGACACTTTTGAGACTGCCTTCGAATTTATTGTTTCCCATTGTGTTTATTGTTTTCTCCTTCTGATATGATATTTAAGGCACAGATGTTTGTTCAAAAAAAAAACCCTAAGCTTCTATCACAGTTCTGGAAAAGAATGAAATCCAGTTTACAATGGAAAAAAGAGCTAATTTGCTAAGGCCGAAATGCAAACAAAATAAAAAGTCCAACGGCAAATGTAAACAAAGAAGCCGAGGAATAACAAAAAAGAATAGAAATAAATGTGCCGATAAAAATCAAAAAAAAGAGATGAAATAAGGCTGGAATTTAAAAATTATGCCATACTAGCTGCTTGGGGCAGATAGAGAGTATTTAAGTGATGCAGAATGTGCACGCCGTACAGACAAGATGCGAGAATTTCTTTTTCGCTTGGGCAGCTTATGAGGCCTCGCATGTTTTTTTTTCCCGTTTACTTTTATTTTCTTTTCCCTTTCGATCTCGGGGTACAGGCACCATCTCGCGATAACAGATAACTAGACTGAAATGGGATTCGATTACTGGCCATTCGTTTTTGAGCGATGCTTTCGCCGGGAATGCCAAGGCATTTTACGCGTCAAGTTGCGATGCGTGCAGAGCAAACTATGTCACAAGGTGCAAACGCCGCATTCGACAGAGAAGAAAATGACGTATATACAAACCCTCAGTCTTTATATACAGGTTTAGTTGTAGTTTGCCGTGACAGTCCTCTGGATTCAGTAGTTTGCCGTGGCAAATTTCGGCAATTCTCGCGGGGCATTTTTTTTCTTTTTCCGGCGTGTATTCCTTTTTTTTTATCTTTTTTCTTTCTCCTTTTCTTGTTGTTGTTTTCTTGGTGATAACGGTAAACAACGGTTAAAGCCGGCAATTGACGGCAAATGGTGGAATGAACCGCCTGCCATTTCATACAATTAGTAAATTAAAAGAGCAAACGATTTTAAGTCGTCAAGGGTTTACTTTAGCATAGGCTAATTAATGTACAAGTCTGGAATAGGTTTTTTTTTTCATGGTTTCTTATCTATCGTGTTTCAACTTAGGCTTGTCTTGTGACCCCACCTCCAAATTTAAATTCCATCGAAATACAACCCAACATAATGCAGCTCCTACATACAGCGGCTGTAAACTCGGCAGCGGAAAAACATGGTTATCGTACCTCATTCAAACTTTCAGTGTGCACAACACAATTTTATCAATTCGGCAGACTTTCCTTTTTTGTTATGAGCTTCAGATAACGAGGTACAAACGGCGTTTTCTCAATACAATAATGCCGGAAGTACAATGTGCAATAAATCTGCTTGGGTTATCGTAGATATCTGCCAAGTACGAGTCAACAAGCCGATTGTGTAGAAAGGCTTGTTTTATCGTAATATAAGTGAGTCACGCCATCAGTGCTCAACGCACTCGAATGTCTATTCCTCTTTAAGTTGTGTGATGATTTAGGCGGATTTTTCAAAATAAACTACACACTCAAAGATTACACTGTTTGATCAAGTTTTCACGAGGTGTAGTTCGTTGATTAATTTTGCCACAAAAATACCGAATATGGCTGAGTACGTGAAGTGACCGTAATTCTCAATCCACCGGTTATGGCAATTTTAGGCAAAAGTAAATCAATTCTTCAATAGACTACATAATACCTCAAATAAGGAAGAACTCTTGACTGAAATATATATTGAAACCGCGAGGAGTCTCCCGGAAACCTTGGTTACAGGCGTTCAAGTCAGTAATACCCCCCATAATCCATAAAGTTTACACACATAAGCAGCGCAGAATAGCACTGTTTAATCATCCTTTTTGACGACTTTTGGCTTCTCAAAATTACGGAATGTTCTGATGTTGTAAGGAACATTCTTGGATATCTGTCTGAATGCGATTGTAGGCGTTCCCAAACAAAAAGGCAAAAAAAAAAAAAAAAAAACGCTCTCCCATAAGTTTGATCAGATGGATAAACACTCACAAAGACTAAACTATCTCAAAATTTCTCTATATAATTACTTAAATACGAATATGACTTTGATACATTTTTTTTCTTCTTGTTAACAAGTGAAATTATTCCACGACATTGAGAGAGCTAATAAAGTGACAGTTTGCGGGGCGGCCATTGGATCGCACTTCCGGGCGCAAAATACATCACGTGATGAAAAATCTGCTCACCAGCGCTCAGACTTTAGTCTCCAAACCCCCCATCAGGAAATTGAGAAAGAGACAATCCCCAATTGCAAAACACCCGCAAACATCCGACACACGCCCCAGAAAATACCTGCTCTCTCCGGTGATTCGATGGTACAGATCTTCAACTCATCTCAATTCTACGATTTCGACTTCAGGACGACGTCGGTGGCGTACCTCAACCGGTATCCGAATCCATATGCAAAACACGTGCTAAGTTCTGATACACTCGAGTGTTTTGTGGATTCTCAAGGTCGGCTCAACACCACGCGGCTAGTGGTTAAACGGGGCCTGCTACCCGACTTTATTAAGCCGATTTTGGGTAAGAGTCTTGATTCCTGGGTGATTGAAAAGTCCATCATAGACAGAAATCTGCAAAAGGTATTGGCCTACTCCACAAATATTGACCATCGCCGGTTCGTAAAAGTACAGGAATTTCTCACATATGATTGTTCCTCAGGGCTGACCAATTTGAAAGTCAATGTTCGATTCTCCTCGACATTTTTCGGCTTGAAACGTAAGATTGAGCAATGGAGTAGAGATAGGTTCACGAGAAACTTGCTGGACCACCGTGACGGGTTCATGTACGTTATGAACAAGTTTAAAATGGCGCCTACAGGTGCAACATCAATGCCTATATGATCCAATGTCATTTCTGTCGTGGGTAGATCTATGCATTTCATTTCTTTTCCGGGTGTTCCATGGGCGTTTTGTCTGTGCACCTATGTACATATTTATTTTGGGATCATACTAGGTAGATGAAAGTATGAAATAAACTAGAATTTTGATATTTCTATTTTTGTAGATGAAGCATGAGTTTTGAACCGAACCGAACCGACCCGACCCGACCCGAACAGGGTGTGGCAATGGTCACGTGACTACATACTCGAAGGAAAAGAACCTTTTTTCGCTCTGGCCGCAAGAGCTCTAATAATAATGGAGACAAGACTTTGATTCATCATGATTCGAGGACCTTCGAAGGGTTCACTTTCACCCATTTTGAAAATAGATCTAGTATTTTTTTTTTTTGTAATTCACTTTTTAGGGCCAGAAAAAAAAAAAAAAACTGTGGACCGAATTTCACTATGGAAGAGTGTCAGGCTGTAGTGTGCTAATCGTACTGCACTGGGCCTGCCACAGTACGCGATAACCTCGGTCGCGAAATACCGAGTATGGTCCGAGAATGCCTATTTCACGGATTACCCTTTTTTTCACTATTTTCTTGGATCAACTACAAGATACAGATATAAGAATACAAGACTAGGTATTTTCGCAAAAGATTTTTCGATAATAAATCACAACTTGAAAACTTCAGAAGTTTATTTGTATCATTATAAGTGAACTCTTTTTCCCCCTACCCTTTGCTCTTGCTCAAGCACGCTCCAGGCCGACCGGCTTATCTCTATCAAGCACCCACCCCACAGCCCTCGCACCGCAATCCAGTGGAAATCTTTGAGTCATACACGGGGAAGCTGAAACGCAAGTGAAACAAGCAGAAAATCCGTTATATACGCAAGCATCTTCTTGTTAGATCTTAATAATTACAAAAAACTTATCTCACAAAAACGCAAGTGCTGGAAGCTGCAGGCCCATTCTACAATCGCACATCTTTGACCTGCCGCACCTACCAAATATCTGCCTGGTCTACGATAAGCACACACATATTCTGGGTTCGTCAACAAGCAAGACAAAAAAAGGATAAAAAAATACCCAGCAACAAAACCTGATTTGTATTTGACTTATCGAGCAAAGATCATAAAACAAAACAAAAGTATAATGTGTCCGAAAGATACGAGACGTCTGTTCTCAGAGTCCTCTCATGTTGAAAAGACAGGCCTACGCAGCTGGGGCCTGACGCCTCCAAGTCTGCGGCGTTCGTCGTTCCTTTCTCAAAGTATGACGGAAAGCGAAAGCTTTTCTGTTTACGACTCGTACTCTTTCACTCGAGGCCCCGGGTCGTACCATATAATTTCTCTTAAGGAGTCACAGGGCTTTCTCTTCAACCAGGATCTATTTGCTAGCACGTACCAGCAGCTGCGCACTATAATGCGAGAAAAACATATGCGAGAGCTAGCTTCAAAAAAACGCAGCAAATCTCATAGTGGTGCCCTGCGTTGGCCATCCTCTGTATCTCGCCAGCTGCAAAAACAACCTAGGCGTCATACCACCTACGGTGTGGGTCCCATGCTACGAATAATAGGCGATGATCTGGCTGTGGATGAAGGATCTAGTGACGAAATGTGTATAGATGAGCAAGGGCCCGAAACTCCGCCGTCAAAGCTAGCAAAGGCCATGAGCTTTTCAGAGCCTCGCAATGATGGAATCGCAAATGGAAATAATAAGAATGGGAATATTATAAATGAAGAAGATGATGATCTGGATGCCACAGAATCTTCAGATGGTGCTGAAACACTTGGATTTACGCCGATTGGCTCGAACTACGTGCCGGTGATAGATATCCTTGTGGACGATATGGACGATGTGCCGGATATATAGGGTTGCGTCAAGTGATATGGAAAAATTACTTCTTTTGTATGTATTTTTGAATGGCATAGTGATGACGATAGTTTATTGCTTGAAGAAATCGGCACCAATACTTATTGTCTTCTGATTTCGTTAATTAATTAGCGCGCAGCCAAAGCTAATAAGTACGGCCCGAGGTATATTATTGGTTCCCGGAAAAGGATAGGCACATTCATTTCTTTGAAAATGTAAATTTAAACTAAACAAAATCTTCTTTCAAAATTGCTCTTGATATTTCTTGCTTCTTTTTTTTTTTTTTTGTTATTATTGATATCACAAGTCGTGAATTCTTTTACTTTCAATTTACCTTATTCACACTGAGGCAGCGGTGGGTTATGAATGCGGCTCTTGGCTCGCCCAGTGCGCACAGTGAAATATCGATCACAGGCCTGAAAACTATCGGAATCTTCAGTATAAAAAGACAAGCATACAGCCTAGGCAAAATAATTAAAAGGTATAAAGCAGTGAGAATTAGAATTCTGCTTTATCTGAAACAACAAGTGAAACAAACGTGAAACAAAACAAAAACAAAACAAAACACATCAAATGTCCGACGCCAACCAGCAGTTCGAAGCCCTTTCGATGGAGTTCACCAAGGCCCAAACGGCCATGAACGAATTATTGGAGGCCCGCTCTAAACTCGAAACTCAGTACCAGGAGAACAAAATTGTCTTGGAGGAGTTTGAACACATGAAGGAGGATGCTAAGATTTATAAGTTGACTGGCCCCGTTTTGATGCCACAAGACTACAACGAGGCCAAAATGAACGTGTCAAAACGTATTGAGTTTATTCTGGGCGAGATTAAGAGGGCAGAGGAAAAAATCGAAAAATCCCAGAAAGATATGGAGACCACGCGGACGAAGTTGCTCCAGGTAAGAAGCCAAATGGCAGCTTAGTAGCCTCCTCATTGTACATACAAAAGAATAATATACGGATAAATACACTGCACTTCTCATGCAAATTCCTCTTATACTTTTTCTTATACATTATCAATCATTTTTCGACACATTTCAACATACATGAGAATCAACCGCGGGCCAACTGACTGCGGATCAAATTCACCAGCGAAATTGCGTTAAAAATGGCCCACTGTTCGACAGACGTGTAAGCATATCCCATGGACCGCACCGCATCGACACTACTATTTACAAAATCAGCGGTTCTTGCCAAATCGGGCGACGTATCCTGGAGCAGAAACAACTCCAGTTTGACGTAGATCGACGATAACAATAGACGTTTAGCGTACCATGCCGAGTCGTTCGACATGTCTCCTGCGTAAAACGCAATATCGTCACTCAAATTGTGGAGTTCCTCTAAAGACAGCTTCACATTATATGGCACCACAAGTTGGGCAAGGGCACCCGAAAGCTGGCCTAACACGGGCTTGTTATACAGTAAACGAGTGTTCAAAAGGTATGCTGCACGGTCGTACTCACCCGGGGTTTTGTGGAATGCCAGGGTTGGGTCTAGCACGTGATCGTACAACCTTTGACGCTGGAGTTTGAGCCAGAAAAGCACAAACAGAAACTCCATACTGTGGCCCAGAGATGCAGTAATGGCACTCTGGATCAGGTCCAGGTAATTTAAGTCACGAACGGCAAAATCGATTGCCTTGCGGGAAAAGCCGTGTGCGGGCACATGCTCAATGGCTTTTTTGAACAAAACAGCCTCGGGCGACTTGTGGTTCACAATCACATTTGATGCAGGGTGGGAGATTGAGTGGTAGGCACGAGTTAATGGGGTAAGAGCACGAGAAACACGAGAAAACATGGCCTATGGATGGAAGGTATTTTGTATTCGTTTTTTCGTAAAATGAAACAGTGGATTTGGATTCGAAGTATTATGGTCAGTCTTTTTCAGTTTTCAAAATATCAGTTTTTCAAAGAAAAGAGGCCAGATATTGAAGACTGTTTTGCGGGATTACTTAATGCGTGAAGTCTGGGTTTGCTCAGTTCTGGCGTGATACTGAGCACTGAGCACTGAGCACTGAGCACTGAGCAGCGCCATCTTGCATGGGTGCAGGCATTTGGCTGGCGCTAGGATATAAAGTCAGATCCGAATGAATAATGCTAAGAACAAGGTAACAAACAGGTTTAAATACAGGTTTTTGAAAAGACGTGGATATTTAATTCTTTTTCTACTTTTCTTTCTCTTTATTTACCTTTCAAAGCTAGCGAATGGCATCTCTCACTCTAAAAATAAGATGCTAGCCTTCTGGCCCTATTTGATCTTGGTCCAGTGCGCGGCCAGGCGTCGCATAAACCGGCCCTAAAACCTTCGACCGGCTTACCAATTTAACATACTTTGGTAATTTCCCAATCTTATAAATAAAAACAAACAAACTTCACACAAAATGCTTGTATGTTACAAACCAAATTTCAACGCCGCCCAAATTGTTTTTCTCAAAACAAGATAATCATCAAAAAGACCATCTACATAAATTTACTTCCAATATCAACAATACTAACTCCAGATCAAACAATGGGGTGAAGCCCAGGCCGCCAGACACGTGTTGGCCGATGAAGATGAATACCAACAAGAACCCTTGGTGCCACAAGTATCTGCAAAGCTCGAAAACCCTTCGAATTTCCGCCATGTACTTGTCGTTCCAAACTCTATGGCTGTGCTTCTTCAATGCTTACCAAAAACCAATGTTGGAAGCATCAGTATCAAATATCCTGAGCCTGAAACCGCAGACCTTGATGAAGATTTTGATGATGAGGAACAGCTATACTCAGCGGCTAATCTCGAGGCGTCACGCCGTAAATACCCCGCATCTTCTATCCTGTTATATTCCGTAGATAATGCTCTGGTTTTAGCAGTCGCCGTGCCACATTTCGCTAACCCGATAGCCGAGAAAAAAGTTGCCTCTTGTATCTCCACATTAGCGCCAAATGCCAGCGCATGGTTTGCGCTTGCGCCGTGTCAACTCAATAATGGCACAACTATCGGAAAACTTGAGCTTTCGCCCACACTTTTCGCCACCGTGCCGCTGCTTAGACCACCACATTTTATCACCGGGATTTCGGCAGCGGTTATTTCCGCTTTGGGTAAGTCTGAGGTCGGGCTTGAGACGGTGGGCGCATTGGGCTTGAATTCAGAGGGCCACCCTGGGTTTGAAAAAGTAGATGCCGACGCAATCATGGATGCGGCAAGAGCAGTTTTCGGCGAGATATTGGGACTGGCAGAAGCAGCAGATGCGCTTCAGAGATTGAGTGGTATTGTGCGGAAAATCAACTCCTCCAGCACTTCTGGCATGTATCTTTGAGGAAATTATGAGAGGTGTCATCGAGTATCCGTCATTTCACTACTTACATTATGCCATGTGGAATCTGGTGGGTCAGTGTAAATACTGCTAATTAATATTTTAGCACATGAGTATAATGCAATAATGAACAATTCAAATCATGCAGGAAAAAGATGAACAGAACATGAAGAAGGAATAAAAACTGGGTTTATCTAAAAAGGCAAAAAAAAATGTATCTATTATGACGTGGAGTTGCGCATGGACAAGAAACAATTCCAGAGCACAGACACCGAGGACGAAAATGGGACCTGGAAGTCTCTTGGCACGAGCAAAAAGTTGACGAACTGAACGGGGAACCAAACACAGTAATTGATGATTAATGTTTGAAGATAGAGTTTCTGCAATTTAGCCTTGGCGTCGGCCCATGTGCCGTTTTCTAGTACGATTGTGCCGTAGGTGAAAAAACAGAAAAGTGACACTGGCAGAAAACAGAATTGGTCCGACATCACCTTGCGGAGCACCTCCACAAACTGAGGGTGCTTCAGATATATTTGGAGGAACCGATACCACCAGCATTGTACAAATGCCATGACAAAACCCCAGCACATAAACCCCGCCAATCTTCCAAATTTATAATATGCAAGCAGATAAACTCCGGGAGTTGTTTCCGGACTTGGGCTCTGTTGATATGGCAAGCTGGTGTCTGATCGAAGGTACTGGAGAAACTGGTCCAAATTGTCGTCATCGACATCTGAGTCATCACTGCCGGTGTCTGCTGCATACTCCAGCAGAATTCGTGGAGCCTCGAGCTGCGTTTGTGTATCTAGAGCTACATAACCATCGCCACTAATTCCAGAAGATGGATCCACAACCGAAAACGAAAGGCGGGGCGCGTTTCGATGGAAACTTAGAATCGATTGCGCCAAAGTTTCTGAAATGCCGTATAACACAAGGTTTGTCACGATGATTGTCACAAGCGAGTTCTTCATGTACAACTCCTTGTATTTGGTGGTGAGCTTAGCGAGGAAAAACCCCAAGATCGCCACTATGCACAAATTTAACATCGGCACATTATGAATTCTGGGGGCATTGATAAAGCTGTATAATTGGGTTTTCCAAGGATAAGCACTGCGGGCAAACCGAGGTGCTTCAAGATCATCGCTCAATTGTACCATATGCTTGGTTGGTTTATAAGTTAAGTTATTTTTTCTGATTTTTTTTCTGGCTTTTAACTATTATGGAGGACCACGCATGTGGCGTTATCTAAAAAAAAGTGGGTACCGGGGTCCGGGGTCGCATTGCATGTCCGGATTACATTGTAAGGCTGTATGCAGGTGGTTGTCTTCGGACATATACTTCCGGTCAAAATCAAACAGCCGTTCGCTTCGTCAAAACAATATTTATATGATGTTTCGTTTGTGTTTCCATTAGTTGGAATCTCGCATCGTTTGAGAATAGATGAAATCTTATGATATTCATAGAACCGTAGTTTTGAGGTGGGTGAGCCATCCACTAGTGTGGATTATACTCATTGCTTTGCAAATTGTGTGGGTCGAAACCGCTGACGATTTTTTCAGTATAAATTAGGTTTTCTTGTCATAAAAACAAATTCCGTAATTTCAATTCGTGTAATTGTATATGATGATCCGTTGTGGGGCTTGACTCACGTTATACCTTCAGCAATCATTCTTTCGAGATTAATCATAGTGACTCTCGGGTTGCATGAAATGCACCCGCTTCGCCTCGTAACGTTCCCTGGAAAGCTCATCCGAGTTTTCTTTAGGGCGCGTCAAGGCAGAACGGGACAGTGGCCGCGTGGCATGAATACGCTCTTCAAAAGGACGCCCGGCATTTTCGCCTGTGTGTGACTGTGACTGTGACTGAGACTGTATCGGTGGAGATGCCATTGGCCCAGCCATGTCCACGGGTACTTGATTTACAATACCGGTCTTAGGCTTTTTGCGCGAGGCCAG
>JAJMCO010000296.1:0-14414 GCA_030573015.1 Metschnikowia peoriensis | reverse complement strand
TCGTAATTAAAAAACCGTCCTCTGACTATTAATCAAATTTGAACTAAACCTTGTGCGCTTTCTTAGCTTTCCATGCCAAGTACTTTGCCGAATGGCTCACCGGCGTAATCACTCTTTCACTAATAACCGTAGGTGGCGCACGGAACCACACTGCGTTCCCAGAAGACGTGATAAGCAGCTTGCTCACCTCACTGAACTCCTTCTGATCCTCTTCTTTCAATGTTTCCCCCAATTTTTCCTCGTACGAGACAACCCCGCCCGGAAGGACCGCCGAATAGATCGAGGTTGTGGCTTGATAGTTTGTAGAGGCATGTGCAATTGTCGACGGCGTTGTATCACGGTGGCCGCCAACTGTTGAGTCAGTCTTTCCGTGAAGCTTGTTAAGCAGGCCGGCCCCAAACCCACCAGGTGTAGGCGTAGAGTAGGAAGGTTGGCCAGCATTAGCCGGACTGTCGTAGGGAGCAGGGGAGTCCTCCAACTGGCCTGGGCTGTAGTTTGCACCGACTTGTCGCGTTCCAGACGAAAAGTATGCGCCGCCACCACCGCTTTGAAGTTTTAATTGCGATACTGGCACAAACACATATGCTTTCCTGCCCGACTCCAAGTCATCGTATTCTGGCGCAGGCGTCACATTGGGCGAAGTAGAACACTGACCCAATTCATCGTTGTAATAAGGAGGTTTCTGGAACACTGCGCCAACAAGGGGTGGCCCATTTTCGTTTGGTCCATCCGTTGGCAGGACCTGCGATGCATCATCTGGAGAGTCTGGCTTCAAAAGATGCTTAATTGGTGAGTCGTACTTGATCAACTTCCTAGTTTCGTTGATGGGCACAATTGGCTGGTCATGATGACGGATTTCATCGGGCAAACACGCTTTCCACGTGCGAATACGGTTGAATGCGTACGTGTTGGCATTATATCTGAATTCGCAAATAAACCATTCAGCCCCAGCCGGAAGTAAGTTAGGAGGAATGTCACCCTTCTGATAATGAGTCAAGAAAATTACATAACATGGGGCCACAATGTCTTCTGCCTTGTGGTCAGAGTACTCGCCGGTCTTGCAAACCTCATTCATGTAGAAAATACGGTCAGCGCGGTGGCAAGTCTGTTCAGGGCGGATATACCAGCACACATTAGTATACTGCACTCCGTCAGCTGACCATAAACGGAAAATCTGACCGCAAATGGGCTTTTGTGCATCATTTGGGTTACGGATAAGCACCCAGTCGCCGACCTTGTACAGGTGGCCATGCACAACAACCTGGTCAAGTGGTATTTTACCTCTGTCTGCACCAGCATTTGGTCCCGTAAGAAACTCTGAATCAGGGCGCTGCATCTCCTTTTCAATAACGGTTTCGACCTCTTTCTCGAAGATGAACAAATCATTAAGGTTGGTATGGTCGTTTGCATAGTACGTTTTGGCATTGCTGATCATCAAAGACAAATCGTCCAAAAACTGCTGCACGTTGCCATACTTCCGTGAACGTACCCTTGTTCTGATCTCGTGTAAACTGATTGGGTGCGCAATCATTTCATAGTAGTCCGATTGAGACTTGTCAGGCAAGCGCTCAAAGTGAGTTGCCACAAAGCTTTCTTCCTCTTCTACCAGACGCACCTTCTTCAACAGCTTCAAAATGGTCTTAATTCGAGACTCGTAAGGCTTGTCGATGATTGGTGGGCGGCCTCTCCGCACCGCACCCTCCTGGGGTCTGTATGAATGTGGTTTTGACGAGCCACTCGTATAGCGGTGTGTGGTCACGTTCTCCTCCTCGTCATCCTCGTCATTTTTCACGTAAGGACTGTCAAGCGCACCGTCATTTTCCACGTGTCCCAAGGCACCATAATCGTCCAACGGACCCAAATCAGGGTAGTGTAAAGCTGAAGAATTGGGAACTTTTGGGTCTGAGGCTAGCTTTGGGATAGCAGTTTCCCGTATAAAGTTATCCAACGCAAGCGCATTTTCGTAGATCTCCAGCCCAGGCTCGTTATAGTGGCGGGCGTTCCACGTGATTTGTGCTAAATCATCGATAAATCCCTGCGCATCCTTATATTGGAACCGCTTGATATTACGGCCAATTGTATGGAGCGAAAGCGGCTTTGTGATAAATTTATAGTAATCTGAACCGGTGCGAGGAGGAAGTTTTTGGAAATCCACATGCACAAGGTGGCCGGCACGGTTGGTAAGCGTGTAAATCGCGTCGAAAAGATTTGTGAGTCTTTTGACCAATTTCTTCGTATCGCGGTCAGACATTCTCAGGGGCTAATTTATATATTCCTGTCTATTTTTCCTTTGGTGAGTGTCGGCGGCTAATGCGTGTTTTGAAAACAACAAACAAGCCGATATGGGCGGGTATTTTTTGTTTTTTTTTTTTTTTTCTTTTTTTATCTTCTCGAAAAAACCGCTATGTGTTCTTCGGTG
This sequence comes from Metschnikowia peoriensis, assembly GCA_030573015.1. Classification (NCBI taxonomy): domain Eukaryota; kingdom Fungi; phylum Ascomycota; class Pichiomycetes; order Serinales; family Metschnikowiaceae; genus Metschnikowia; species Metschnikowia peoriensis. The sequence continues at coordinate 11,995 of JAJMCO010000296.1, read as the reverse complement.
ATAATATGGGTTTCGAGAAATAGGTCTATTATTCTCCCGGAAACTTCGCCAAATTAATTGCTGCGGGTATTGAAAAGTGTCAAGGGATATGTTTTGTTTTCCCGTGTTGTTTTCTCTCTCACAGTGAGGACGATTATTTACAGTGAGCCTTTTGTTGAATGTTGAAACGACGGTGTTTACCAATTCGCACAGTGGTTAGGACACGACCGGGATTTTTTTTTTTTTTTTTTTTTTTTTGCTTTTGTTTCTCCGCGTCCTGGAACACTTTGCGCGGTGGGTGCAAAAAAGCCTCATTAACACGGAGAGTTTATATCTGTTGAATTAAATAATCCTTTCTAATCTTTTCTAATTTTCTCTAATTTACAAATTCTTCATTTAAATCCTTTGTCTCATAAAAAAAGGAAAATGGGATTTAAACGGGGAATACTTAAAAAGACCAAGGCAAGCGTTGTGCTTACCCCAGATGAAAGTGTAGTATTACTGCGAGAAAGTATTCTGGTTAATGAACTGATTAAGAATAAAGCCACCAATAAAAAACATGGTAAGAGGATTGCAAAGTCCGACAGCTTTCTTGAAAAAGAAATCGAGCACTTTGTATGGAAGGCTTTTCTGAAGTCGATAGGTGAGCCCTTGGAGAATATCGTGATAAAGGTGCTCGAGGATTTATTTGGCAAAAGCTTGGGGAAAAGCTTAGGTTCAACTTTCGAGCACACAACTGAAGTCATTCTCGAACAAATCATGGAAAAAATCTTGGGCCGTGTTTTGGCCAGAGACTTGGAGGGTATAATGGAGGGGCTAGTGGAACAAGCTTTGGGCAAAGTTTTAACCACTGCTTTAGAAAATTCTTTGGCAAAGACCTTGGACAGGGCCCTTGACAGATCTTTAAAAAGAACATGGGAGAAGAATATGCGTGAGCTATTGCAAGCAAGCTCTGATTATAAGCCTATGCAGAAAAAACGGCCAAGTTGGTTGAAACGATTTTTGCGGATATTCAAAAAACACGAAAAACCTGTAAGGGTGAAAAACCTGGATTTAGAAGAGGAATAGTGCTAATATGAACGTTTCCCTGGCTTTATGTTTATCGTATGTAGCGGGTGCATAAAATTCTTATCCTATAATCTGAACCACAGGAACGCGAAACCACATACTAAAAGATGATTTCAGTTGATAAAATTTCAAGTCGTGAATTAAAGCAAATGTGAAATTACCTTCTCATTTTGCAGAGACCTGAATCTTTTTACCGGACGGATCATAGAAATCATTCTTCACTTTGATCGCGGTTGAAGAGTGAATTACATATCTAAACGAAGCTTCAATTGGTAAAATCATATTTGTATTCAAGTTTTTGGTCTTCTAAATAGTAGTTCTTTATGAGTGTTCGGGAATCTTTAGTTTCACTAACAAAAATATTTACTGAACACATACTGTGTTTAAAACCGACTACACACACACATGATTGTGCCTCCCATCTAGAATAAAGCAAGAAGAGGTACAAGCAACATGGTCAGGAGTATAGACAATGCTGAAGAGCCACCTTGCAAGATTGTGACGGAAGAAGTCATTGGCGCAGACAAAGAGCTGGCAACAAAAGTGGTGTTTCCGGAAACGTAACCTGGAGCAGACAGAATAGCAGTGGTGACGCTTCCTCTGTAAGCCAGAGCTTGAGAAGAAATACCTACTTGATCTGCAGAAGAAGAAGCACTAGTTTGTCCCGCGTAACTTGCTGATGAAGCAGATGATTTGCCGATGGTCTGAATAACTGTAACAAAAGTGGTTTTGTTTGCACTAGTCGAAGCACTTTCTGGACAGTAAGTTGTGGTGTATGTGTTAGTGACCAAAACAACAGATCCCTCACCATTAGTTGAGGAAGAAACACTGGTCAAAGTCTGCGTAGTTAAGCTGCTTAATTGGCTTGAAGACACCAAAGACGAAGAGGACGCGGCCGAACTTTCTGGGCAGTAGGTTGTGGTGAAAGTCTGTGTGATCAAAACAGTTGAGCCATCTGCATTTTTTGAGGCTAACACGCTGGTTAAAGTTGCAGTAGTAAGACTCAACTCACTGGAAGAAGTCGTTTTCGCAGCCAAAGAGCAACTTCCGGGACAATGGGTCACAGTTACTGTATTTGTGACAAAATTAGTTGCTCCTGCCTCGTTGATTGATGTAGAAACACTGGTCAATATTTCGGTGGAGAAGCTGCTGAAGCCGCTAGCAGACAAAGAAGCAACATCAGATCCAGATCCGGATTTGGATACATAAGAGGCGTTCCAGCCTAACGAGGAGTAAACGGCAGAAACGGACCCAGATGAAGCAACAGTAGATGAGAACCCAGATGAAGAGCCAGATGAAGAGCCAGATGAAGAGCCAGATGAAGGAGCAGCAAGCGAAGAAGTAGCTGAGGATGATAAAACAACAGATGAAGTTTGAGGAACAATAACAACAAGAGTCTCCAGTCCATCAGTGCCGGTAAGAACTTCACTGGTGGTATAAGAAACAGCGCCAGTAGAAGTAGAAGTCAGCTCAAAGGGAATTTCAACCACCACAGTTGGAACGCGGCCACTTGCGGTCACAGTAGTCGTGGATGTATTGACCCCGGTCCAGTGAGAAGTGGTTGTGGCAAACGTCAAACGAGATACTGGAGGGTGAGAGGTGGACACATGAGCGAAGGATGTGGACGAGTAACCTGGAGCCTTCATGGCCAGGGGGACAGTGCTTGAAATAACCTCGATGTTTTGTTCGTTGGTATATTTGACTTGAGCCAAGGAAATCTCGTAATTCTCCAAGTCATATACCACATAGGCATGACGAAGGAAATTGTCACCCAAAGTCGAACTGCCGTCCTTATGAGGCCTAAGACCCAAGTAGCATTTGGAGTCTCCCGCCATTTCAGCACTCATGATTAAATCTGAGATTGGCACTCTAATCTGGGCACCTGAGAAGTTGAAAATCGCATCAGCAGTGGTGGTATTGTAAATGCAATCCACTTCATAATATCCATCAACAAGCACACCATCCATCAGCGAGGCAAGAGATTGGATGACATTCAGAGGAAGATGCGAAAAAGTACTGCCGGAATCCAATAACGCAGTGAAGGGAGTATCCCAAATCGCAATTTGTTGCGAAGGGTCTTCAATGGCAATAGAATTGAGAACAATGTGGAAAGTGATGGGGTGGTCGTACCATTTTTTGTAAAGATTCATGATGGGAACTGTTTGTAATTGACCGCTGTATTTCGCATGATCAACAGCTCCAAATAAAACAGATCCAGTCAGTGAGTCAACATCGTTCAAGTAAAGAGAATAAGCCACTTTATTGATGACGCCACTGCTCTTCAACCGAATGGGGAAGTTCTCATAAGTATACTCGTCAGCCACTGATGCATCAGCAGAAGTGACTTCCAAATCAGGAAGACCAATTCCAAACACTCCAAAGTCCGAAGTTGTTTCGTTAACTATAGCAAAGTTACACTCTGAAACGTTTAAAGAGCCAATGGCAACATAGTCATTTCCCCAAATACCTTTGGCAAACGTTCCATCAGCATATTCGATTCCGAAAGCTGGCGCAGTAGAATTAAAGTGGAATGAGTCAGAAGCTTCTGTTTTGAAAGAACCCAAAGCAGTACAAGAAGCAATATCAATTCTAGCAGGCCCAGTAGAAGTGGTGGTAGGGGTGACTGTCAGAGAATTGGATTGACCGTCTCTTCTTTCAAACTGAGGATTTTTATTTTCAAGCTCAAACACAGGGCGATGAGGCTTTGAAATTTCATTCAATGATCTCTTGTAATTTGGACGGGCATAGCAGGCAACATCCGCAGACATAAGCCACAAATCGGAAGAGCCGGTATCAACAAGAACAGAGTTTTCGTCACCATTAGAACCAACTTTGAGAGTGGAAGAATAGTAACTCAATTCATTGGTCAATTCGAGATTGTACAATCCATCTCTAGCAACGAGACCTTCGCGGGCACCTTTTTTCGCCGTGGATCTGGAATTTCCTCTCAAAACAGAGAAATCCACTCTCAAGTGATCATTCAGCGGAATTTCAGGAATGCTAGCAGCAGAAGCCACTGAAGCAAGTAAAGCAGCGTAAGGGAGATACAACATGCTTTTCTTTTTTTGCAGCCAATTCGAAACAAAAAGAGTAATCTGAGGTTTTTGATGATATGATTAAATTCCAAAAGGCTACAGGATTTGGCTTTATATATCTGGATTTACATTTATTGGGTTGTCTCTTTGTCGAAAATAATTCCGTTATCATTTGACCCCACCAGATTGCGTAAGAGATAAGACACATTTACTTCCGTGTGCATTGCATAAGACATTCCCTTTGGTCCGAAAAGATTCTGATAAAATCATTAAAGCGTGTCTATTTTTTCTTATCTGCTTTGCGTGTATTCTCTCCGAGATAATTATTCAGTTTCTTTCTATCCCCCAAATCCAGGCTTTCTACAATTCCATCAATTAAGTTTCAAACGATATGGGTCAATCTACCTCAATGATGGGAAATTGACAGTATTTTGGGGAGAAAACGCCTCCTATTTTTTTCCGTCATATAACCAAATATTCACGTAAACACGATCTCGAGCCGTTCGTGCCAAGACTTTTTGAGACGCGCGGCTCGCTTGTTTTGATTTCTGACATTCGAGTTGACAACTTACGGGGCCAGAAATTTCTTGGCAAAAGTATGTGCAGTGCCTTTTCATATCTAGATCTGCCCGCAGTAGGGCCGGTTCGGTGCCTCCTCAGAGCCACAGATTATTTCCCTTTTTCTTTTCTTTTCTTTTCTTTTCTTTTCTTTTCTTTTCTTTTTTCTTTCTTTTCTTATAAGCCTTCTACTTTTGTTTTTCAGTCTGAAATATACTTTCTGGAACATTCTCATCATCAAAATATGCAATTTTTCAAAAAGTATATTGAACAATTCTCGTGAAGTATCCCACTCTTCTGGTCCGCGCGTATAACTTCCTCAGAACATTTTCTTGGTGCCGTACAGTCGAGCGGAGACGCGTCGTACTACACTGCCCGTTCCACATTAGGCAATGTTTCGCCTTGTTGCATCTTTTGCAGTGTTGATATTTTCGCTCGCAAGTTGTTGCAGAATATTCCGGCCAATCACACGCGTAAGTCTCTAAAAATATTTATTTGTCTCCTTTTCTGATTCTAAAGGCGCACCCGGTAACGGGAACTGTTCGGGGGCCAATCAGTAAAATCTAAATGATGATAAGGCATTTATAATTTTTATCTTATCAGCAAGAGTTTTGAGGGGTGAATTCCTTTATGACTTATTTTGTTATTAAAATCCGCTCTGAAGAGGAATTGTTTTGTCAATTTGTAAGTAATCTTCTCACCTCACTATTAGCCCGAGCTCTGACCGATTCTCACTAGATGAAGTCTTGACTTTTCCAGCACAATTCACACTTCTGTATTAATATCCATGCACTTTAGTGTTTTAAATTCACTTTTTGGATTATTGAAAATTTTGCTTCATTGCATTCTCTCGCCATAGACTTAACGTTAAATTCAACGCTATTTTTTTCAATGGAGGAGAAGTCAAATCTAGTTATCCGTACTATCAAAATAAAGATATTCAAAAATATCATAGGGTCTTTATTAAATGTGAAATTGGAAAACCCCATATTTTTAAAGACAATTGCTTTCACTATAATTAAATGTAAAGAAGTGGCCATAATTATGAGCCATGTGTAACGTACCGTTAAAAAATGTGCGCGACATGTTTGGTTGCAAAAACCTCGGGGAAAAAAAATAAGGTCTCGGCGGAATAATTTAAACACCACCATTTTTTCCTCCTTTACAAGTTTAACAAAAAAAAACAAAAGGTTACGAGAAGAAACAGCAACAAAAATCAAACATGGGTATTCTTTTTTTCAGGAGAAAGTCTAAAAAACTTATTGTTCAAATTCAAGACCTGACTCAAGTACCACAAACAACTTCTGAACAAGGTAAGAGGGCTTCAACGTCAGGCCCTCAACTTTCAGGAAAACAATGTGTGTTCATTAAAAAAGATTTAGAAAAAATTTTGAGAAGTTCTATTGAAGTGCCTTTGAGTGCAATTGTAAGAACCACATCTATAGAAATCTTGATGCCATTGACAAAAGTATTGAGAAATGCTTGGGGTAAAGAAGCAGGAGACTTTTTGGGTCCTCTTGCAACAGTAGTAGTTCACCCACGAGAATTGCTTGATGCTATAAACATTAAAGATATCACTACTTCAGTAACGGAAGTTTTGAAGGCCCTTATTAGGAAGTTGACAGATGAGGTCTTGGTGCCATTCTTGGATGTTTTGAGGTCTGTTTTGGAAACACTTCCTGGAGGTAAGAATGTGTTTATTTTGAGATATTTGGAAAATTTGGTCCGCGAGCTTGTTCCCGTAATCCTAAAAGCAATTTTTGGGTGTCTGACAGGAACAGATACGGCAGTATGGATTGTGTCAATCACCGATGATCTTTTGAAAGCACTTCATGGTCCGTCTAAGACCACTCTACCAAAAGCAAAAAAATCTTCACCGGCGAACACTACAGGAAATATTCTGGTTTCTGCTAAGACACAGGCTAATTTAGCATCCCCAATGCAGTTTTCAGCCCCCAGTAAGTTAGTAGCGCCAGTTGAAGAGTCCTTGGCAGATTCTTTGAAGGAAACCTTAGAGGACTTCAAGACACAGGTTGATCAGGCGTTGAGTTAAACCGAAACTATACACGAGCAGGAGGGTTATTTGCTTTCTGTTGCTTAGATAGTTTTGATTTAAATAGTGTTGGTTGAAGCAGAGTGGAATAAAAAATATAAAAAAAGCAATACACAAAAGGTAAAAACCCCTAATTCATTACTATTGATGGCAAATCTTAGTACTCGGGGTCGCCATAGATTCCCCAATGTTGTTCTACATTCCACAGACCAGGCGCTTTCCAATAGTCGTTATAAGTGGTGAACATCATGACTTGTTTGCCCACCACCGTGCCCAATCCTTTCACTGCAAGCAACTGGTTATTAACTGAGGGCACGGCCTGGCCCTCAGTATTGCCTGCTGTTGGCCACCCACTTTCCGTTATAAGAATCTGTTTTGTGCCGCCACAAAAACTCTGCAAGCTGTCGATTTGTTGCTGTAGCCAAGTGCCGGAAGTAGAAGCCTCAATCCCAGAGAAGTAAGGATGGCAGTTCACAGCGAGATAGTCACTAATGTCGCACATTTGTTGATGTGCCATGGTGGCAGCCAAAGTGTCTACTGCCACAATATACCCAGAATATTGTGGGGCGTTTTGCTTGAACCATGTCCTTGCGCTAGCTACTGCACTAGCTACTTGGGCCACAGTGTTAGTGCCTGAATTGACCACCTCGTTTCCGATAGAAACCGTATGTACAGCGTCCCAGCCTCGACTTCCTGTGAGCACTTGTCGGGCCATACTAGGTAAATCACTGCTTAGTGCTGAAATGTCCCACACGCCCAAAAACATTTTCTGGTTGGGCGAAAGCGCTGCAAGTACATTTGAAATTCCTTCACAATCCACGGAATAGAGACGGATCAAAGTATGGCCCAGAAGCATGGTAATATCCTGATACACCTCTTGTGCCGTTTTACAACTGCCGCTTTTTGTATATGGCAGGTAGCTGATGCCGGCACCCATTTCAGCATATTTTGCCACCGCCTGGATCTGAGAGTTCAGGGGAGAGCTTGGAGAAGAACTAGGAATATTACCGGACGTAGTACCTGATGCAACAGGTTGAGTGCCTCCAGCTCCAATCACGGTGACTAATCCAGAAAATCCGGGGTTGAGTCTGGTACTTGAAGTGCCTGTGGATAATGTCGATGTTTGAGTGATTGTGGGTGAAATCACAGAAACAAGATTTGGGGTGGAGGTAATTTTGGGGGCAATCGAAGAGGCAATTGAAGATGCAATTGTGGTGGCAATCGTGGCCGCGGGCGGTGTTGCTGCTGGTGCCAGTGAAGTTTGGCCAAACGAATCAAAAAAGCCCAATATTTTCGAAAACCAGCCACTTCCTGAACTATTGCTTGCGGCTGCCGTAGTGGTGGGTGCTGGTGTAATGGCCGGTGGCGGTGGCTGTGCTGTGCTTGTAGGAACAACAGTGGCTGTATTTATAGATGTGGCCGCAGAAACAGGAACAGCTGTAGTTGGTGCAACAGCCGCTGGAACTGCTGAAGATGAAGAAACCGTGGAATCCGAACTTTCCCCATTGAATAGAGAAAGAATTGATGACCATATGCTTCTTTTGCTCATTGCCTGGCCCGTGTTTGAGCTGCTTTCAAGATGCACCGGCAAAGCCGCCACCAAAACAATGAAAAGGAAAACCTTCAAAAGTATCATATCCTTTATGTATCAATCCAAAGGGCTTTGGTCTTTTTTTTTTTTTTTTTGGAATTTAATTTAATGATATCAATGTTTCTGGTCAGGTTGGATTTTGGTGACAACGAGACTTCCTTCTTTATTTTCTTTGATTCTTTTTTTCTTGTTTTACTTCTCTCCTTCGAGAATATATTTTGCTATGAATGAATGATTTTATCAGAATATAGAGAGACATTTTCTACCCACTCCGACTATTCGTGTCTCTATATACGATGAGACTCGAGTTGGGTGCATCAATTATATGGCCGAATTAGGCAAAGACAGATTTCGCAGCCAAGTGCGAATTGCCCGATTAGGCAATTTGCCTTGTTCGTCAGCGCTGCACGCCAACACTCGATTTCTCCGTAATAGGTATTATCTAGACGGTTCCCCCGCTTTTTTTCAAAAAAAAAAAAAAAAATCAATATTTCCGGAAAATTTTGAAAAAAAATTAACAACCCCTTTCCTCCTTCAAGCATGTGCCATTATTCTTGAGATAGATCATTTAGTTAAGCAAGGCCCGTAGGTGCGCACTCCCTAAAGGTAATCAACATCGAATAAAGAGTTTACATAGGGATGTTCTTCTGTTTCATTGTTATATTTCGTGAGAAGAGGGAAAAAGAAACACCCGCCAATGTAAAAGTAATTAGTTGGTACCGCGTTGGCATGGCATCTGTTCTTTCTGTTGACCAAGTGTATGTGTTGTATGCACACCGTTATCACCGGCCCAACTTTCACTCAAACAGGAAATTCTTTAATTTTTTGCACGAATTGAGTGCCTTTCTCAATTTTTTGATCCTGAATGTGAGAAGTTCTAACTTGAAAGTTTGATTTTGTGATTGCTGTAATCAATTTCGACAAAAGCCCTCATATTGGTCTTTTGGAAGCAGGCCTTTGCTCTCAAAAGCAGTTTCGATTCTCCTTTTTTCTTTGCTTCTTTTTTACCAAGACGAGATAGTGATCAACAACCAATCTGTCTCAATACCACAGTGATTTGCAACCATCCTAGAAAATAGGGACGTTAGTGCATGTAGAATATGAGTAAAACATGAGTAGAACTTCCATGGACTCAGTAGAAAAGCCCTCACTTCTGGTGAAGCAGATGTCTCACCAATAAAACGTGAAATTTGAAGAGTCCCAGAAAAAAGAGAATCGCATTTCAGATTCAGTAAGATAATCTGGGAAGAGATTGTATCAAGTACCAAGTACCACAGCAGAAAATAGAAAACAGCCCTTGATGCACCACTTAGTGGAACCATTTGATGATGAAGTAACATGCCACGAAAAATAACACCACAAGCGCCCAGAAAATCCACTTATCCTGCTTTGCACGGCGTTCTACGCGGTGGATTGTGCCTTGACTCACACCCAAAGTCATCAAACTCTGCTCAAATTTGGCACCTAGCATCCGCAAAGTCTCGTTCTGATCCACCAAATCACCCAAAGCGTTCTGACCCATTTCTAGAATCATATCAAGTTGCTGATTTCCCCGTCCAAGACTCTGCTTTTCCTTATAAAGACCCTCCAGGTACCCCAAATGCGAGCTTTGCCCATTTTCGTCCGTTCTTTCGGCCGGCTGGCCATATGGGTTTTCTGTATTAGCAGTACGCCTGCCCATGAGCTCCTGGCGGGATTCTGCTTGGAGCAGCTCCTCTCGTTGATGTCTTAAGGTATCGAATTTATGCTGAAATTGGGCCAAATCGGCCTCAAACTTGTCGAGCCGCACACGGTGCTTCTCCTCGGCAAAATTATTCTGTTTCATCAAATCTCCATACTCCTTAATTGTTTTCCTGAACGCCGTAAGTGACGTGATAATTGTACCTTGAAGTGACATCGGCGACGTGCTAAGATTTTTCTCGAAATTGGCCATGTCACGTGTAAGAATTTGGGTTTGTTTCACCCCGTGGTTATAGATAGAGTTCATTTTGGGGTGGGTGTGAGTTTTTAAGTTATTCTGTTTACTATTGTTATTATTTTTTTATCTCAACACTTCGTGGTGTTTTAGTGCTTCGTGTGCTGTTTCGTGCAACCGTGTTTGGGTGAGACTGCATGTAGGGCATGACTTGTATCAGTAACAATTGAGTGGAATTCGTAGATTCTGAAACCTTTCTATGTAAATGGATGACTGAATGCGATTATTTATGTATATTTTAAAATCTGTTCTGTTGTTTTTTTTTCTTTTACTTTTTGTATTCAAGTCAATGGGTGTGAACTGATTGTCGGAAAAGTTTTGAAAGATAACTCAGTGTCACGTGACCACATGTTTTTCAAACAATACGAGGCTCAGCATTGGCATTCGCTATTTAACAAAATTCCTTCGACTTTAGATTAATTTTTCAATGTGAGAACAATATTTCTAAACGGTGCGTTTCTATATATGTATTCATAACATTTGCCTTGGTCTGAATGCAGATTCTGACGCGTAGCATGCATCAACATGATATGGATAAGGCAAAAGTAATACATACAATAGTAATGATAATAATACAATATTTCTCCGAAACAATCATATTTCATGATTTATTTGGGCGATTATTGTCTCTCGCATCATTATTGTTAGACATATACCTGATTTCCTCTTTGAAACTCACTTCTTGCTTGGTCGGCTACAAAAGTTCAACTTCCCTGGCGTTCCTCATGCAAACACGGTTTTTGTTTCAGATTTCTTGTCAAGTTATCCAATCATTTTTACCTCCAGTCTCTTTCCACCGAACTATTCAAATAATTTCAAAAAGAGTGGGAACAGTTATCATCCCTTAAATCCAATACTTCTTGCACTTTCATTTCCTGGCCAATCACCTTGAAGTGCGGCCTGTGGGCTGTGACTGCTCTTTTTATGTGCCGGTCGGTCAGTGGCCGCGCGACTTTAAAAGAAGAAAAATTGGTCTAGCATTTTCCACCTTTTTTTTTTTTTTCTTTTTTTTCATGGGTCTGCGATAGTAGTAGCAGGCCCTAAGTGTTAGGATATACTTATCATGGACAGCAAAGTTATTAGGTTAATTGTCATGATTCAAACTACAGGAGGAGTCCTCTGAGCCCGTTGTGTTGGCCGGAGGCTTTTTCCGAAATTACCATCTGCTGGTACCGGTCACGGAAATGTTAACTATCGCCAGAAGGACAGGTTTGGCGCCCAGGACACGAAAATGTGCAAGCATTCACAAAGACAAACAAAACCAAATGGATATGGTTAGAGAAAAAGTGATGAGGGTAGTCCATAATCCGATGTAGGCAGGACATCAGTTGCAGAGTACTCAGCAGTGAGTAGCCCAAAGAAACCCGAAGATAGGGAAAATGGGGCCAATATTAGCATAAGGCTTGAGGTCCAAAAGAACAGATTAAGAGATGTGGCCAATATTAGCGAGGCTTGAGGTCCAAAGGAAAATGTTTCCAGACGGGATAGGTACAAAGTGGTACAGTCCCAAAAGGCAGAAATTCTTGAACTTTCACAAGGTATGCCAAAATATAACAAGCCAGATGCCCAACTGGATATCAAAAAGGGCCCAGAAAGTATGCTGAACAAAAATAGGATTCAGTAAAGCAACTGGGACAAATGGTGACCCCGAAGCTAGAAGTCCAACTGGCAGACGACAAATCGGACACGACTTAGATGTGAACAGCTAGGTGAGCATCGCACCCCTTTTTTTTTTT
>JAJMCO010000295.1:0-14612 GCA_030573015.1 Metschnikowia peoriensis | reverse complement strand
ACGCATTTTGAGACGCGGTTTTCATCATCATGGCAAACACGCTATTTCCTTTTTTACTATCTGACCCCATTTTTTGCGAAGCGGTTTCCAAAACTTCCTTGGGGACTTTGAGAGTGACTTTCATCGAGGGTTTCTTTTTCATGAGTGCTGCTAGCATTGAGCCGCCTGTATCTGCATTTCCCTTAGTGATGAGGGGATTAGTCTTTTTAATAGCCGCTAATTTATGAGGCGAGATTTTGAGACGTACTTTCAATGACCATTCGCCATTGGCCTTTTTGATCCGTCGTGGCCCAAACGAGTCGAAAAGATTACGTGCACTTACAGATTTGGAGGCGGGGAAAAGCTGTTCAAGATCTTCAACCACAATTGGTTCGGGTGCTGGCTCAACTTCGATTTCATCGTCTATAGCGATGATTTCTGGAGATTTGGGCGCTGGTTCATGCGAAATATCTATCGTTTCAGGCTCAGATGGGATATTCGTAGCAATCTGAGTGCTGGGTTTCTTTAAAAAATCCTTAAGCGACACGGCTTTACCCGAGGAGAACATTTTTTTCTCAAGATCTTCGATTGCCCGTGTTTTCTCGGCATTCCGCTCAAATTCACTTGCATCAAATGAGGTATCAAGCAATTCTATAGAATCTTCAAAACTCGCCGCTTTCGTGTCTGATGCTGGCTCAACAATATCCGTTTGCGTTTCGTGGCTAGGACTCTTTTTCGCCTTTTTCGTATATTTCCGTTTTTTCCGTGTCTGGTCCCCGGATAAAAGCGACATTAGACGATTTGGTGGGGGTTTAATGATTGGTTGTATGCTGCTAAGATCGTCCATAGTAATATCTTCTATAGGGTCGGAATTTATTTCTTCCGACGAACCGGGCTCGGGGTTTTCTCCCTTCATATCTCTGCCGCCAGCTCCTACGCTAAGAAACTGCTCCAGACCAAGCAGCATTGGCACGTCTAAAGAATATGAAAAAACACGGTTTTTTTTTTCTTTTTTGATTTATACTCTTCCTCAAATCCAAACGCGTATCTGGCACGGCAAGACTGTATTTACGCGAAAACGCGCGTGTGCATTTGGTTGGTGTACTGTCTGTACTGTACTTGCTGAAATCGGTAGACAATGGGAGGGCATATTTGTTTTGAAAAGAGTTAAATCCAGAGGATTGGGTAGTACACTTGACTTTTTCTATCAATTTGTTTTTGAAGTAAGTTTAATTAGTGAACCGTAATACACTTATTGTGTTTTTTTTGTGTTTACAGTTTGGCTGGTATTTTTGAAAACCATTTTGGATCAGATAATTAATGACACCTTAAGGCTGCGAAACTCAAATACTTAAATTGTTCCAAACCTTCTCAACTATCCCACTTTCAGAAAATGTCACAAAGTTTCTTTTTATAAAGTTTTACCAACAGTTTCACTCCAAACCCAATTTCGTGGTTGTAGTTAATACAAGTCGGACAAAAACTTTTTAAGGATAATACTTTGTTGGCCATTAACCTAAGGTGCCGTTAACCTAAGCCAAGCGAAGAGCCGCACCAAGCCCATCTTCCTGTCTAAAGCCCATAACTCTATTCTTGACTCTTAGGTCTTAACTATATCATCAAACACTGCACTGTGATAATTCACAGAAAAAAAAAAGAATTCTCTTTCAGCTACAATACTCTTTCAGCCCATTCAAACCATTCATTTTAGCACACACGGTTGAAACTTATCTGATAAGGCACATCTATTATCTCACGCATCTACTTAGCCATGAGTGGATTTTCCTTTAGTCTAAAGGCAAACAAGGTAAGCAAGGATAAAAAGGGGAAGCCTGCCGGGCTCTTTGCTAAGAAACAGCTACCGAAAAAAAAGTCATTGTTTGGCGAGGAAGAAACTGCTTCAAACACAAAAACCTCGATCGATGCTTTTGATTCTACTCAAGGTGCCATGCTGGGGTCTACAGCCATATCTAAAACACCAGAACTTATAATAGAGCCAGTTCGTAAATCACACACACTTCGCAAACCTAATGGGGGCGTTTCTGAAAAACCAAATGGTACAAATGCAGATGAATCTCACGAACTACTGGCGGAGGAAAAAGCTCGTAAATCCCTTCTTACCGGTGAATCGATGGAAGATTCAAATCATCAAATCATTGCGGCTCATCTGGAAGATGTAGACGCAGAAACCGCACAAGAAGATTATGAGGCCGTGCCTGTAGATCAGTTTGGAGCTGCTCTATTACGAGGTATGGGCTGGTCGGGAGATGCAGAACCACAAAGTTCGGCCAACAAAATGGTATCCAACCGTAAACAGGGTGCTGTATTGGGAATTGGGGCAAAATCAATCGAGAAGGAGTTGGAGACCGAGTTGTTGAGCAAGAAAAACTTGAGTGTGCCGTTGCTAAGGCGGGAAAAATAAACTAGTACATATATACTCAGTAAGTCGTTTCGTATCTCATTAAATGCTATAAATATATATAATTTTTTTTCTCCTATGTTCTGGAAGATCAGGCTAAGCTAACACGCCCAATCCCAAAAGAAGTAACTGGCTCATCACCGAGTGAGACCACATGCTGGATTTCTCGCGAATAATACGCTCTTCATCCATTTTGATCATCTGCAACAACTCGTCGTAAATATCCCCGGTGATCGAGTCGTATATCTTGGTTTGCGAGATGTTGTCAGTATTGTACAAGTCTGCAAGTTTTTCGATCACGGTTGTTTTGATCACCAATGGCTTTCCAGAATCGAGTCCGTTGATGTAAGAGATCAAAGAACGCAAGTTCTGGAGTGTGATAAATGGGACAGAGGCAGATGATGCCATGGGTAAATGCGGTGGTAACGATGCTTTCAAATCCGTGAATTTGACCTTGGCATTCACAATCACATAATCGCCATCATGCGCATGCTCCTTGTTCTCTGCTCCATGGGCAAATGTCTCATAGATTGCCATCAAGGCACCCTTGAGAAGGTTGCCATCATTAGAAGAATTATCAGTAGAAGCTGGCTTTGGGTTTGTCAAATCACCCAACTCATTAAGAATCTTCAGAAAAACTCCCGAGGTTTCGGCCACGTGGTTACTGCAATCTGAGGCCGCAGTATCTAAATCGGGAAGCCTAATATCTGCCACGATTTCCGCTTTTCCGCCAACCAACCAGTTGAACTTCAGCTTGGGGTTTGCCGTTGAAAGCGAGCCCATATCTATTCCATCAAGCTTAAAAGTCACGATGTTATCGCTATCTAAAAAGGCTTGATGCTTGTGGATTGTGAACATGGAGTTGTTGACGGTTCCTGTGACAATATTGGCATTGAAAAAATCAATCAACAACCGATTGCCTCTGAGGCGAGGAAGATCACAGTTGAAAATTGAAATTTTAAAAGCACTTACCTCGTCATTCTCGTGGATCTCCACAAAAGAGTCTCTGATTTTCACCTGTGCTAATTCATACTCTGAGTGGAGAAATGAAAACCCCGTCGTTGAACTGGCAATGCTGCTGAGTTCTTCAAATTTATGTTCGTTTAAATCAGTCTGGTGTTCGTGGGAATCATGATGCCCACTGAATGATAATGCAAGGGAGTTGAAAGTAGGAGTATACATTTCGTTGTCAACCACTTCTTCGGGGTGGTTTTGGCCCGTTCTTGCCACCTTAGCGTGCATACCCGAGATCTCCATATTGTTTATGAGGCCCTTACCCTCATACCATTTCTGAAAGGAAAGGCTGAGATTGAGACCAGAAATTTTGGCAGAATAGTCCAACGAACCCAGCGTAGGAGACTGTTGTGTCAGGAAAATGGCGACATTTTTAAATTTTAACATACCGTCTTCAAGTTGGGGTAAAACATTACCTTTTTCAAATACTATGCGTGCTCCTAGCCCATGGGACAAAACCCTACCTGCAATATGGCCTAGCAAACTTTCGTCAGTGGACTTTGTTTCTGAAGTTTGACCTTGTATCTTGTTCCAGAACTGGTCAAGTGTGTCGATTAAGTACATTGCCACCAACACAAAAGTCGTGGTACCCAAAATTACCCAGAGCACCTGGCCCATGACCAACCAAGAGGCAAAAGCAGAAAAGTCGTCGATTGAAAACGGCCGGTTATTGCGTATCAACGGCCATTTTATATGGATCCAAAGCCGTGATACCAGCGATGAGGCCTGTGCTAGAAGCGAAGATTTGGTCACGGGTCCAGCCACGTTATCGCTTTGAGACAGTTTTGGCTTTGAAAGCTGAGTTTCGGGCGTTTTCCCGGACTCGGAAGGTGTAGCCGAACTGGATTTGCTAGGTCCAGACCCTAAATTCCGCCTGGAAAGATGAATTGGAATAGGCACCCATATACGACTTTCTCTTAAAACTGGCTTCACAAACGTTTGTAGATGTAAAAACCTTGGATTTGAAAAGCCCTGGTTGCGCAATGGCGTAATCAAACCAAGCTGCGGCAGGCGATGCACTATTAATTGAGAAATGGGGAGGTGGCCGAGCCGAAGTCCTCGCCGAAGACCCAAGTGATGCATGTATCGAGTATTGGAATTCAAAATCCGGTTGACAGTTGCAAAAGTAAAATTTCTTTTTTGAGGGATAAAGTTAAGATAAAGAAGAATAAAAGTTTGTGAAAAAAAAAAAGAAGATTGCCTTGCGAGCTTTAGGTGCAGTGGAACAAAGACTTAGCCAGGCTTTTTTTTTTCGATCGCTTGCTCGCAATGAGTATGGGGAAACACGGGAAACACGGGAAGCAAAAAAAAAAAAAAAAAAAACATACCGTTGCACGCGCACGGGAAGCACTGCGGAGCAACGAGAAATCATGGTGTAGTTGGATTATTATTGGCTGATTATTCCGTGCTTTCTCTCGTTTTCCCGTTTCCCCCTTTTTTTTTTTTTTTTCTTTTGCTTTTTGCGCTTGCTTTTTCTGAAACAAGGTGAATTTTTTACTTGGCTGTATCAAGAAAAAAGCATTGGTGATAAGCTGTCCCTTCAGTATTTATATGGCAACTGCTTCTCAATAGGCGCCCACATAGCTCAAGGAGAAGCACGGGTGATCAGAACGACAGTCACTGTAACCCAAGGGACAGGAAAAAAAATAAAAAATAATAATGAAAATAGAAAGAACTATTACATACAAGATAACCAAATGTTTCCTTTCAATTCTCGAAAACGTGCATTGATGTATTACTTCCAAAATTCTGTTATCCTTTTCTTTCAACCAGTTTCTTCATCCTTCATCGCTGCCTAGATTTTTTCGCACCCAAATATTTTTTTTTTTTTTTTACTGCCATGGTTAAGAACGAAGAAAAAAAAAAAAAAAAAAAAAAAAACGGACCCCATCTGTCACGTGCCTCTCATCTCAGATAGAGACTCTTTTCCACCACCAACCTTCTACTAATAAAAAATATCTGCACACATTAAACACCATGGGTGCTCCAACTGCGATAAAGAAAACTGTCGAGGAAGTGAAACTTCAGGCACCTGTTGAAAATGACGAATTGTTGATCAATACTACCGGTATCCCTACGCAGGTGGAAAAGGCCACAGAAGCCGAAGCCGAGGATGAGGAAATGAAGGATGATACTGTAGAAAGCTCCACGGTTGTTTTGGATGAAAGCGGCAAACCAAAGTTCGCTGCTGCCTCTAAGAGCGGTATGAAAGTGAAGTTGGAGAGCAGAAAAGTGCCAGTTCCTCCTCACAGAATGACGCCTTTGAAAAACACATGGATGAAGATCTATCCCCCGTTAGTGGATCATCTTAAATTGCAAGTCAGAATGAACTTGAAGACGAAAACCGTCGAAATGAAGACCAACAAATACACAGAAGACCAGGGTGCTTTGCAAAAAGGCGCCGATTTCATCAAGGCCTTCACTTTAGGTTTCGACGTGGATGATGCCATTGCACTTTTGAGATTGGACGATCTATATATCGAGACCTTTGAGGTCAAGGATGTCAAGACTTTGACGGGTGACCATTTGTCCAGAGCCATCGGCCGTATTGCCGGAAAGGACGGAAAAACCAAGTTCGCCATTGAAAATGCCACCAGAACCAGAATCGTGTTGGCTGACTCCAAGATCCACATCTTGGGAGGCTTCACCCACATCAGAATGGCCAGAGAGGCCGTGGTCTCGCTTATTTTGGGTTCTCCACCAGGAAAAGTCTACGGAAACTTGCGTACTGTCGCTTCCAGAATGAAAGAGCGCTACTGATTTGGATGCTCTACTACTTTTTTTTTATAAATCATATAATTCCTTGCATGTGTACATTATACCTGGTACTGGTGATGCATTCTATGTTGAGCGTCATACTTCCACGCGGGCCAGTGTTCCAATAGATAACCAATTTCCGATTTAGCATGTAGCTAATTCATTTCGATGGTTTCACCTTTTCTTCTTTTCTATAATCCAAAGGCAGTAAATGTCTGATCGCCTAGATTTCCCATTCTTCTTTCTTTCTTTCTTTCCTTCATCTTCAACCTCTTTCTTTTTTTGTTTAGATCAAGTCTTGGGTGAAATCGTCGACCTCTGAGTGGCCATAGTACGGAAGCATCTCCTCTAGTTTGAAATCCTTTCTCATGGCATATGCGTCCTCGCCATCCTGATAATAAGATTTCTCGATCGAGGTGTTTTCAAATTTCAACGAGTCCCGGTACAAATGCAACGCAGCCCGATTGGATTTTCTCACGTGAAGCGACACATATTCTGCCTTGAAACTCTCGCACATGGCATACAACGACTGTTTCATCAATTTCTCGGCCAACCCCATTCTTCTATAGGTTCTCATTACCGCCAACGACGTCACGTGGCCATGGGGCGTTTTATCCTCGGCCTCTGGATCGTCCTCCATTTTCCCCAACACATACCCCACAATCTTTTCTCCTTTCCCAATGTATGCGGTATCTCCTTTAGGATCCACTTCCACCTCGCGTTGGAAAGACACGATTTTCTTGGCCTCTTCCGAATCCTCTGCAAGTTCATCGATCTCTGTTTCGTCGTCCAAAACATCGTAAGTAGTGGCAACAAAACTGGCCTGAGGCCAGGACAAAATATGATACATGTAGTACTTTAATTGGTAGTTTTCCGGAAGATTCTGCAAGTTGGCGTTCTGCATGGCCTGCACATCGTTGATTGTAGCCCTTCGAATTGTAATACCCATGTTTATTTTGAATTTTGATTTGACCAACCTTCAAAGTCTTGTTTGTTTCTTTGTGTTGAACTGTGTTGATAAATGTAGAAAATGGAAAACTCGATTTTCCGGCACTTGGATCAACTGACTCGCATGTTGGAGCTAGCTAAATGGTCGTGCGCAAAATGTGCGACCAGTGATAATTATTTGGCACCTGGGCCTGTTGCAGATAATTAGGACTATAAAGTTGATAAGTTTAGTGTAGGGTCATTTCTTTATTCTCTTTGTTCTCTCTCTCTCTCTCTTTTTTTTTTCATATTTCTATTCATTTTGGAATACAGAATTTGGTGCTTACGTTTTAGAAAAGATCATTTGAGACTCTCCATACTGTAGAACATATTGATCAATACCGAAACGAAACTGGCCCTCATACGCACTTGGCGAGCCACCGAAAAGACGATTCTTGTTCTGAAACCTTTTCCGGATTCCAGACCGATTTTGTATCATCAAAACAAACTTTTTTCTTATGACCTCACGGATTCGTTTCATGACAATTCTTTGCTCGGTCAAAAGCCGTATTGGGCGCATTTATATAGGATTCTAAGTCTCCCCCAAGTTTCGAGATTCTTTCTCCAGGAATCGTGTATCCGTTAGTTTTGAGACTTCCATTTCTTGTTCCAGACCCGTAAATTCATCACGTTCGAATTGTGAAAAGTACCTATGACTCAGGCTCTTTGAGCTAAACTAAGATATGCATGACTCTCTTTATACCTCGCAGCCCTCAGTTCATAATTCGATTCTTGAGGTTTGTAGACCTGAAATGCTGGATGATATACCAGAAAATCCATTTTCTCGTTATCCTCAAGAAGTCCATTCGGTTATCTCTCTGAAGTCCGAAGTGTCCTTAAGATTTCTAAGGTTGAACCTAAATATCATCAATTAAACCTAATTTCCTCTCGCGTGAACAACAGCTCGTCAAATTTTACCAAGAAAACAGTCTTCAACGGCGTTTCTGGCGATGGGGCCGAATGTGCTACTACACTAGCATGAAAACCAGAACTGTCCAACGCACCTTCAATAATACCAGCAACAAAAGCGGAGCAGTTCAAGTCTCCATACTCTTTAGGAATACTTATAAATTTCGAGACGAGCGGCATATTATCGATGATCATGTACTCATCATGCACATCCTGGGATTTTTCCAATTCGTTGGCAGTCTTCCCAAAAATAGCCTTCCAAAACGGACCATGTATAAACTGAAGCACCTCGATGATCCGAATCTCTCGTTTCCCATACTTAATTCCCTCACGCAGCTTGATTAGCTCCAAATACCGTTGTCCAATCTGATAACCCAAGCCATTTAATCTATTTTCAAGATCCAGCACGCCTTTTGATTTCCCGTGTGCCCAGCTCACTATTTCGCAAAAGAGAAACGCAAACGTCAGAAGACTGATCTCGCTGATTTTCTTGGTGTTTATATTACGGTCGTAGATGGAATTATGCAGCGTGGGCGTCAAATTGACCGCCCGTTTATTGAGCAAAAGAGCACTGGTTTCTGCATTTATGGCATTTGAGCTGGGGCCCACCGACGGATTGTATCCAAATCCGTTTTTCGACACGTCATGGATTGTGAGGGCGCCTATCGATGCTATAGAGGGCAAAATTGGCTTGTCAATCATACCTGCTAACTTTTTGTTTTGTCAAAACTATAGTTTGCCGTGAGGAGTGTGGAGAAGTTTGGAGGTGATGCTGATAAAACTTATACTGGTGCTTAACTATGTATGTCGCCCCGCGAACTCCACCATACAGTTGAGCAGATAAGTTATAGGGCCTGCGCGAAACCGGCTCCCGAGTCCCTAGGCTCTAGAAGATCTGGATGCTGAGTATCGATTAATGTGCTATAATTGTTACTGATGAGTTTTTTTTTTCCCTTCTCTTCTTTCTTTTTTTTGTGGACTTCTTTTTTATCGATAGCTTGGACGTATTTTTTACACTGCTTCAAAGATTTTTTTCCTGGTAATTACGAAATAAAGAGGTGGCCATATGCTTGTATCGCGCCTTTCGTCTTTCTCTTCAGGGCCGTCGCACTGAACCGGGGCAGGCAAGTTACCTTGCAGTGGCCTTGAAGCAGGAGCTTAATTATCCCCAGTAACCACAATCGTCAGTGTCATAATAATACAAAAAAAAAAAAGACACAATGACGATTAAAAGAAAGTGTATGTATTAATTTTCTTCCATGAGACGCTAAAAACTAAGGCTTCGCCGTTTTGTCTTCATTTTTTTTCTTTCTTTTTTATTATTATTTTCTTATTTCTTGAATCATCCTTGTTACTCATGCCAAAGCAGCAACATACGGCAAACCGGCCTTACACAAAAAACGGAAGTTTCAACTTGCAATAGCAAAAGCCCAAAAGATTTCGGCCGCAAATGTCCCCAACACAAGACCATTAAGTGTCCCCGAAAAATTGACTCAGATTTTCGGCCCAGATACCCGCAGCTCACCTTCCGAAATGTCGGCTGCAAACCCCAAAATTGCACCCGCAGGCAGACCAGGCACAGTGTCAATTTTTACTCCTGGTTTCCAAAACACTACAAGTATAAGTGGAGACAAGGGCAAAGAAGAGAAGAAATTTCCAAAAACTCTCAAAAATAATATTGGAAAAGTTGTAGAAAAAGTAGGATCATCAGAGCCAGAACAGGAGGACGAGTTTTCGGCACTTTATATGGGTACTCCCACAGAGACCTCAACGCCTATCAAAAAAGATATTGCAGTCATTACTGCAGAGCCCGAGAATAATAATCATGTGAGCTCTCCCACTTTTAAAAGCGCCTGTTTTGAATCCTTCCTGTCCTTAACCGTAATTCTGAATAATGAAAGTCAATTGCAAGTTCACGAAGAGTCGATTGGTCTAAACAACGTATTCTCACCAGCGGCTGCAAAATCTACAAGAAATGAGACTTTTAATCTATTGGGGTCCATGTCACATGCTGCTGCCAAAGAAATAAATCTTGATATAGTCTTCGAAGGTCTTTTGAAATTAACTGAAGCTGGCCTCGAAGTCCGTTTATTCAAAAATAAGTCTCAAGCACAGATACCACTAAAACAGCGGCCTTTGACTTTAAAGACAAAAAAACGACGGAGGGTCAAGTTATCCCATTCGCAAATCACAAAGTATCGCAAGAGAAAAAAGACAAAATCTATGGCTATCAAAACCCCAAAGAGTGATTTTGAAAGTCTACAGAATGATTTATCCCCCAAATCTGAATTGCACATGAAATCTGAGCTCCCACCATTAAGCAGGGATAAAAATACATCAATATGCCTACCCATGATGTCTGAAACTGGCTGTTGCAACAAAGAAGATGGAAAAGACGAAATTCCAATTCTCAGTTTTGAAGAACAGAAAAATATGTTGAATATAAACAGTGACAAAAATAATAGTTTCACGAACTTGGATTCTCACACAAGCGAGATTCCGTCACAGTCTGTTTCAATCAAGGAAAATGGGCACTTCTCTGAATTAAAGGTGGAAGAAATGGTGGCCCTTCACTTAAAAAAAATTGAGGAGACTCGAAGAACAGAAAAGTTCAAACCCCCACAATTGTTATCCCAATACCAGTTTTTACTTTCCCAATGTGCTCCTGGTCCCGACCCAATTGACCTTATAGGCAGGCGGAGGATGCGCACGTGACCACGGCTCGCCCTATAGAAATTACATGCGTTTGCACAGCTCGATCCATGATTCAGCACTTTTGCCACTTGAATTCTTTTGAAACAAAAAATGGCAGATTCTGCTATACCCGTTTTAGACTTCAGGGACATGAGCGGGGAAGAAATTGAAGAAAATTCGCCGGTCTCACACCAAGGGCTGGTCCCTTTGGTTGAAAAGGACGACTTAATTGAAAAACTACAAAACGTGCCTGAGGAAGTACTCCGGAGCATTTTAACCAATCAGGTTGATCTTGAAATAAGGCTAAAACACAGAGAACTCAAGTTGACTGAGGAAGAAATCGGGAAGTGTGAGGCGCAAATGCTAGCCTTACGCAAGTTTCTCGAAGTGCCAAATGAATTGTCTTTCCGCAATGAGCCCAATGATTTCACGCTTAAATATTTCGACATTCTCAATAGGTCGCTTTCGGTTAACTACACGAAACTGCAGCAGCTCAAATATGCGCAAGAATATCCTGTTTTCAACGAGACCATGTTTGCTGACAGTGCACCAGCTACACATTCATACAGAACAAGATCCACCACTTCTTCTCTAAGGCCGTCTGTGGGTGGGCTGTCAGTTAGAGTTTCTGGGTGTCTCTATCGCAGAACCGATGGTGTTATTGTCAAAATGACCTGTTCAGAATGCCACAGAAGTAACTTCTCGTCAGCGCAAGGGTTTCTTAATCATAATAGAATAGCGCATTCCAAGGAATATGCCTCTCAAGACTCCGCTGCCTTGCAATGTGGAGAAGTTTTACCTGACGACTATCAAGATGAGGAAGGTCTTGCTACTTTAAAAAGCATGAGGCAACGAGGGGTCGACCCTTCAAAATTTTTAAACACGAGCGAAGGATACTTTGATAGATTAAGCCAACCGATCGGGAAACAGGATGTAATTGCCGGAATACCTACAAAGCCAAATACGAAGCGGTCAACTCCGGAACCGGGAAAGGAGTCCAGAGCCCAGTCGGAAGAGGCTAAGGCGATATTGAAGAGCTCGTTGAGTGACGGCACAGATGCCAATGAATTAATGAAAAAGCTTATAAACAACGGGGTAGCACGTGATGTGTCAGAATTTAAGCGCATGATTGGAGAAATTCAAGAAGAAGTGCCTAATCTGCATTTGTTTGCGGATGAAGAGGAAGTAGAGGAGCCGGAAACTAAGACGATTGAAGCACAAGGAGAAGAGAAGGAGGAAACAAAAAAGGAAAAAAAGCTTGAATCAAGGTCCGAAAGCGTGGAGAAAAAAAGCAGAGAAGAACAGCCTGCAAACACAACAAAATTAACCCATAACAGTGGTGAAGCAGTCTTGCAGGCAGGAACTTCCACCTCCACAAATGATGATAAGGCTTCAACAATGCCTGTGAGACCTGAGCTTGGCGGGAAATACGAAAACAGATTACGCCGCCGCAAGTCACGTGCAGATATGAGTATCACTGGCCAAGAACATGGTAGTGGCGACGATGAAAAGTCCAAAGGAAGCGACGACCGGAGACATAAACGGAAAAAATCACAGCGGTAGTGCATGTGGTATGTCGGACCCTAAATCATTCTCGTCACAGGAAGCAACAAATCTAAAAATAAATTCATAGAGTGTGCTAACAGTAAAATAATACAAATAAAAAAAGGAAAGAAAGAAAAAGCCTTGTTTCAGCTCGATAGTCTCAAATTTCGAGTGAGATAAATCGTTTGTGGCTGGTGTAAAACCTTAACGGGCGATATGCTCGGGAGAAATTGCTTGTCGTGATGAAACCGGGCCAATTTCAACTTCAACAGTAGAATTACGGAAGAAAAAGAATGGGCGAGTGAATGAGATTGCATTTTTGATAACAATAGAAATTCAAATGTGACTAAAAAATACATTAGAAATACAGAAAATAGGGAAAATAGAGAGAATAGCAACATTCAGCTCGAGGGAAACACGAAGCAAGCCGGCAGGACACGATCTGCCAAGCGGGCAATCTTAAGTTAAACACCGCGTGCCTAATTGCTCAAAGGCCGAGGTGTCTCACTCAATGAACGTGATTCGTGGCAGCTTTGGAGAATTTCGCAGGATTTCAAGAAAAAAATAAAACAACAATAACCAGAGTGCAGTCCGAAAGTTCGAATTCTCAGCGCTGATTTGTCAATGCATGGCCAAAGGACGGGGTTCCGGAATTAATTGGTTGAATGAATGCGCGGGTAATGCCGTAGCGCGCTGGGGAGAGTCGCGGACGTGCATTGTTATACGATCGGCAACCGAGACAATACCGGAATCACCGATGTATGTGCAGTATATCGCGATTTACAAATGATATTTTCGTTGGTCTAGACCCGGATTCCGAGCTTCAGGTGCTCCATCATGCGGCATCGCTAGAGAAATGATGTCATTAGCGGTGCCACATCTCCGGGTGGAAAACGTAGGTGAGGGAAATCTCTACAAAAAAAAATTACCTGTCATTTTTCCCTGATACCCCAATAACCAACCCCTTATCTTGCTTAGCCCATACCTTAAGTGTAGATTTCTGCAGAAAACTAGAAGAAAAAAACACAAGTCATCGTTTTCTCCATTTTGCCACCGAGGCTGTGAGCTGCCAGGTCACCTTTCTATTATTACATCTAGTCGCATTAGCCTAGTAACAGACAAAAACGCTTGGGTCTGATTGCCACCAACAACACCAGTTCCTTTGCTTTTTTCTTATTTTTTTATTCTATTTTTAAAGTTATTTTTATTATCTTCTTCATTTTATCTTCTTTTGACTTTCCAACTATTCTCATCCCACGTCGTCGGCTTTTTAAACCCGGGCTGTTTTTTTCACTATTACAAATATTGTATCAACTTTATTGCATACCTTTATACCTTTATACCTTTTTCCAGCATCTTCCAATATGAGCACCAGTCCTTGTTGTGCCGAATACAAATTCCCTGCCTCGTCGCCAAATAGCCATAACCAAAATGAAGGCTTCAACTTTGGGGTCCCCATGATACAGACACAAAAGGAAGAAGACGGATATTTTGCCTTGAAACCACCCTCGGTCCAGCTGCAGATACCAACTTATTTCTCTCCCAAAAAAACCGGTCCTCGTAACACAAACGTTTCTGGATCGGTCAGTTCTTTGGGTTCCGATGCCACTTTCACAGAAACCATGCTGCATTCTTCTATAAGTCATGATTCCAATTTGTCGACGGACACGCTATTTGAAGATATTGAGGCAGATACAGGTGCGTCATTTAAACAACATCAACAAAATCAAAATCAAAACCAAAATCAAAATCAACAGCAACAACGGAATGTGCTTCTGCTCTCCCTAAATATGCCGAAAAAGACACTTCACCACAAAGCTCGCTCTTCGATAGGATCGACCACGGGGCTTTTGGCACGCCAGGCCATGGTCAGAGACGCAGAATTAAGTGAAGATGCGGCCTCCTTATCAGCAGTAGAACCCCGGTTTCAGCTCGATCGCAAATATTCATTAGGTTTGGCGGAGGAGGCCCTAGGTAGAGGCCAGCCGTTGACGCCAGTGCCTACTCTTAAAAAACAGCTTACGCTTCCTATTCTCACGCCTACGAAAGAAGGCGCTTTCTTGGACACGATCAAAACGCAACAAATCAAAAGATTGCAGTATGTGCCGCCACAGGAGGATTTCCGCGACCAAATACTCAAGCTTTCACCAACAATCTCATACCTTACTCTGAATCAAATTGCTGATGTGCTTGCTCAAAGTAGTGTGAGGCCCGAAACAGGACTTCGGGACATTTTGGTATTGGATATCCGTCCTTTGGCCGATCACGTGAAGCTGCATATATCTGGTGCCATCAACATCTGTCTCCC
>JAJMCO010000294.1:0-14625 GCA_030573015.1 Metschnikowia peoriensis | reverse complement strand
TCAGCGTGGTGCGTCGTGCTGACAACAACATGATTAACGGTACCAAGCTTTTGAACGTGGCACAGATGACTCGTGGTCGCCGTGATGGTATCTTGAAGCTGGAAAAAATCCGTCATGTGGTTAAGATTGGGTCGATGCACTTGAAGGGTGTGTGGATTCCTTTCGACCGTGCACTCGCCATGGCTCAGCGTGAGCGTATCGTAGACTTGTTGTACCCATTGTTTGTTCGTGACATCAAGAAGGTCATTCAGACCGGTGTGACTCCTGTGGCTCCAACATCTACCGTGTCCACTGGTGCTGGTGCTGCCGTAGGTGCTTCCACGGGCGCTACTTCTGCCCCTCCCGCTGTGGCTCCTAAGGCACCAGTTGCTTCCGTTACCGGTTACCCCACCGCTTCTGCGTCAAACGCCGCTACTGCAAACGCCAGTTATTACCAGCTGTACCCATCTCAATACATGCAAACTGCTGCTGGGTCAATTGGCGGTTTGGGCGACGCGTCTGGTGCCGCTGCAGTTCCCCAGCAACAACAACAGCAGCAACAGCAGCAACAGCAAATGGCGGCTCAGCAACAGCTT
The DNA here is from genome assembly GCA_030573015.1 of Metschnikowia peoriensis. NCBI lineage: Eukaryota > Fungi > Ascomycota > Pichiomycetes > Serinales > Metschnikowiaceae > Metschnikowia > Metschnikowia peoriensis. The sequence continues at coordinate 14,050 of JAJMCO010000294.1, read as the reverse complement.
TACGGCTACTCTCAGCAACCATACTATAACCAATACTACGCTTATAACCAAGGTGGTGCTGCTGGTGCTGGTGCTGGGTCTACTGGTGCCGGCTACTCGTCTTATACACAGGCTCCTATGTACTCGACCTACGGCGGGTACCTGCAAGCACCTCAGGGTAGCAGCCAGCCTCAGAAGCCCTACGAGCAGAGCCAGCAACCTCAACAAATTCAAAGCCATCCTCAGAAGGTCTCTCCAGCTATTAAGGAGAAGAAGGAGTCCGACAAGAAGTGAGTATTGATGTATTAGTAATGTAATGTATAGATTAATTTGTCCCATTAGTAAATTATAGCAAGAAAGTTTGTAGAAATTAAGGGGAAAAATGGCTGAGATCTAATGAATCGGTTGCTCATAAACTCAAAACATGTTGCTATTGTTGGAACTACCATTTTTAAGCTTTCTTCAGATCTTCAGATTGTGTGCTGAGCGTGTGGGTGAGCATAAGTGCAGACTCAAATTAAGGATTCGCACATGGTACATGATACATGTGCATATGCCTCCGTGACAAGCATTGCATTGCGCTAGAAGCTTTATTCGAGCGGCAAGCCCCTGAATTACGGAAAATGTGAAACACACTCAAGATCAAAGTACCTTTTTTACTCTCAGAAATTGCGAAGTGTAGTCGGTTACGATGATAGCTCGCACTTCTCAAAATCTTTGGAAAGTCTCAGCCTATTACGATAGGAAAAATTACTCCTCACTACTCTTAATCGTCTCAATTTTCTAAAATCGATTATCAAATGAATAAAGAAAAAAAAAAAAAAATTGAAAAGGGGGTTATATTTAGGTTAATGTCGATCAGAAGAAGTACATTAAAGGAGAGTTCTATACCTTTTTGAGAAAACAACAAGGCGCTTATAAAACAATACAGTCGAGATTTGAGAGTTCTCAGCTTCTTACGTAGTAAACTACTGCATGTGAGACAGACTAACAGTACACATTTTCCATGAATCACGTGATCACGGGAGCTGCGTCTTGTCTTATTTACCAAACATTTCAATCAAATGATATTGCTTCCGCTACACACGAAAATAATAACTTCAAAACACACAAACAAGAGAGATGCTCAATTAAATTCTGTGAAAATCTTATTATTCTTATGAAACTTTCCCACGCTAATCCACCACTTAGTCATCTTTTGAGCGCTCGGTGGCCTTAGTTAAGGAATCATAAGCCTTTTGCACACCTTCAATCTGTTTCTTCATGGCGGCAATTTCGACATCACGTTTCTTGATCTGCTCTTTCAACGTGTTGATTTGTTCAGAGTCGTCCTTCTGACCCCCGTCCTGTGCAGTACGGTAAAGAATTTCTTTTGCCACCAATTTACCCAAAATCAGGAGCACAGTATGGATTGACAAACCTAAGTAGAGAACTGCTCCACTCAAATACAAATTGCGTTGAGCATAAAATTTAGATGCAAGCTGGTCCAGCAGAAGGCCACCACCCATTTGTGGACCAGAGGCAAAATCCAGATTTTGCTTGCGGTGGAACTTTTGTAGCTTTTGTAAACAGTCCACAAACTGGAGCACCAAGATACCAGAGACGAAAATCAGCCCCACTTTGTAGTTCGAATTTTGGCGCAATGATGCCCATCCGTTCACGATTTTAGACCGAATCATATGAGGCAAGGGCAATAGCAAAAACGCCACAATCGCCATTTGCGAGACTAGGGCGCCAAACACCAAGGTCATTTGAAGAGTCATTTTTTTGTTTGATGGAATATATGCTTTTCCGAGGAAACGGAGGGTTAAAAATAATGAGTTTTGTGATGTAGAAACTGACTTTTCAGTGACTTGTGAGTGTAGACTTTGAAACTCATGAATGAATGCGAACACGCACAACTGGCTGGTCGTGTGCACGCCAATACTTGGTGGCGGATGTCGACGTCTCAAACTGCATGTTCCTACAAGCATTACCTTTGCATTGCTCGGGATGCACTTGTCTTCTGTTGCATGCTGCGGGCGGTGCATCAGAAAAAAAAAAAAATACGGCACCTGGTACATAAACAAATTTGGGTTAACCAAACTTTACATTCACAACCAAACTTTACATTCACAACCAAACTTTACATTCACTTATTACTAATTACACATCACAACCCGGTGACTTTTCTGGCGTAAATGTACGACACGATACTGAACACAGAAATTGCCACCAAAATTCCATTAAACCACGTCAATCCTTCGTGGTCTTGTCCCGGAACGATACAGTTCATACCCCACAAACCAGTAACAACATTGATGGGCAATACTATAGTACCGAGAATCGTAACCTTACCCAAAATATCGTTCGTGTCATTGTTCACCTTTGTCATGTCAATATTAAGTTGGGCCAAGTAGTTGGAGTGACTCCGTGCCAAGAGCTTTTCATAATGATTTAAGGATTGAACCATCGTCACGATGTGATCCTGAATGTCACCTAGGTACATCAAAATTTCTTGCTTCAGAGCCAAACGATTATTCTTAGGATCGAGAGGCCCTTTGGGGCTGGAGATAGTTTCATTCTCACTGAAGCGCTTACTGAAGCCTTTAATAACATCAGCCTTAGTTCCCAAGAGTCTCATTACAGACATCACACGCTTTCTGCACTCACCAATACGCCTCAACATATCTCCCTTGCGTTTCCAAGCAACAATCTTCGACAGTGTTGATTTGGTGGTCGACAGAACTGTCGTGCTGCGTATAGACCGCCCAGAGCCTAGAGATATGTACTCACCACCGGAGCCTCTTTTACTGCGATTCCGTAAGAATTGCAGAATCTTTGGCGCTTCCACAACTGACCTAGACCGCTGTCTTCTGTAGAAAACGTCATTGGTTTGAGTAGCAGGACGGCGTCCAATGAACTCTTCCTCGGGATCCAGATCATCGTCATCCAGATCATTGTCACTGTGATCACCGGAGTGCATCTTCATGATCTCATCTTCTATATTATACACCTCTTGCTCGATACTGTCGATCATGGGGGCAAAAGAGTCGGTGATATCATCAATCAACGCGTAACAAATCCAGTCAGTCGACACAGTTAAGTGATCTTTAAGCATCCGTGCACGTCTTCTAACGTTAATTGGGTGTGGAGTAGGGTTGAAATGGAATGTCAAGACACCTGTCTCGAAAATGATCATGTACATATTTAAGGGGCATAATTCGCCACTTCTGATACGATTATTTCTCGAAACAGTAGAGTGGCTGACGGAAACTTTAGATGGAGACTTTCCCGAGCGAGAATCGTCACTGAACATTTTTTTAACCTTTTGCAAGATATTGTTCTTCTTTTGCGAAGTACTGTGGCCCTCTTGATCATACTCCATTAATTTTGTAAGTTTCTTTTCATGCTCCATTGCACGTTGTTTACGACGCTCATAAACTATATCAAATGACGTGAAACAGATGAAATAGTACTGGCGAAATAACTCGACTTTTTCTCTTGCTTCCCCAAGGAAGATGTCCTCGGTAGTCAAAGGATGGAGGCCAAATGTCTTAGAAATAACCTTCATTTCCTCTTCCAGGGGGTCAGTAATGTCGAGCCAGAATGGCGCCACATGCGTATTCTCCTGAGCAGAAGTTGATGCGAGCTTTTCTGACACCGAGGGAGGAACCGAAGAGTCCAATTTTTGTGACTGGTTGCGCGAGTGCGTGCCATGGACTGAAGGAGTAGTGCCACTAGCGGCAATGGACGGAGCAGAAAGGGAGTCGACATTGCTAACGGTCAAGTCAGGCACAAGAGAGGGCGTAGCTGCATTTGCAGTACCATTGGGCAACATGGGGCTGTCATTGGGACAAAACAACGAGTGCAACTTGTGAAGGATCTGGTCGTTGGTCATATTAGCCTTATCGGAGTCGGAGATGAGCCCTGAAAGCGTAGGGGAGTGAATGGTACCACTGACATCTTCACGGAAGTACGTGAAGCGGTAGGTAGCCTCCACGTTTTTCTTATTATTCAAGATGGTGGGCACGTTTTCGCGCGACTTTTCCCATGGTTGAATGGCCTTGGGCCGGACGCGTAAAGACAGATCTGCCAGTCTCATCAGTGTGGTTTCATCGATTTGCACAGAGTTAAGGAAAGGTGTGTCCTCACTAGTGGGCAGCACGGCACCTTCGTCACCATATGCGCCTGAGGATGCTGCAAATGAATTCAAGCCACCATCAACGCCACTAGCAGCAACCGCTGACACCTTGCGCGCTACTGGGTACTGGAAGTTAACGCCCGCAGGCACTTCATCCATGGCTTCCTTTAACTCATCCTGCTCCTCAAGGATGAATTCCTGGAGAATCAGAAGGTCGGGCCATGCCGCAGTGTCAGTAGCACCAGCGTCCCGCAGTCCTTCGTAGTAGTCCGGAAAACACACATCGTCCAATGACGTCAGATCGCTCAGGTGGTCCAGCGACGGATTCAGCTGGCCAAATTCAAGCAGCAGTTTGTGCAGATCGTGGCTGTACAAACTCACGTCATCAAGATCCCGATCATGTTCCCGATCATGACCACCGCCGTATCCATGCTGATCACGTGTGTATTGGTCCATGTCAAGTGCCACGGCTCCATTCCGGTGTCTGCTATGGGCAGGATCATTTTGCTCGAGCAAGGTCTGGAGATTCCGGTCGGTTAAAGGCGCACGTGCACGCGCAGTATCGCCCGAGTAGCTATGTCTACCCGCAGTAAACGCCCCGAAATCGTCCGAGTGGTGTGCTGCAAAAGGATCTTCGGTATGTTGGAAGGGGTTTTGTGCCTGCAGCGTCTGTGACTCGCGGTGGAATTCCGCTGCTCCTTGTGCATGAGCGGGGTTTTTCTTATGCCCGCCGCGTCTTTTTGTGCGACTCTTCAGTTTCTTCGCCATGATGTGCTGTAAATCGTGTAAGGGCAGTTCTTTAACGTCTTCCCGATTTCTGCTTTGAAGTCTCTGTATTTCCCCTTTTCTCTTCTTATTCTTGTTATTCCTTTTTGATTTCTGTTTATTCGTGAGTTAGCCGCCAGGGATCAAAACAGACAAATAATAAATAAAAAAAAAAAGGATAAAAAGTTTCAATTAAATTCTGAAGAGGTGCAATGTTTCAGGATTCGTGAACCAAGCAAGAGCTTTTTTGAGGCCTCTTGAATTGTAAATATGTCAGCTGCTGTTTTCGTTAAAAACAGAAAAGAGCAAGACGCTTCCAGAAAGAGTTGTTATCTAAGTGAAAAGGAAGAAACATGGTTGATAGAGGCTTATAACTTCGTCAGCAACCAAACACGGGACAACCGCAGAAACTTGTCTCTGTGTGCAGGCATGTAAATCACGTGCATGAGGCCGCGCACGGCTTTGGTTGCGCTTTGTGTCACACGACAATAGACTAGATTGGGATTCGTGGTGTTCTGTATAATTGCCTTAGTTATTGCTATTGAGCGCTCGACGTTGGTGGTGTCCTGGTTTAAAAACATGCATTTGAAGTTTTATTTTTTTATGACTTGGAAAATACTGGGAATAATTCCGCTGACTCTTTCGATGATCAGAGTTCCTTAGAGCATATATATTCTTTTAGCATTCAATGTCATTGAACTGTAACATATCCTTGACTCAGGAAGAACCGATTTATAACAGTATTTTCGTGAACTTACAAAGTAAAGCTTTGAGAGGGAATTTGTTTCTAATATAGAGTAGAAAGGCGTTTTATGTCCGTCTGTTCATGTACTTCGCTTCGCATTTCCTTTTATAGGAATATTCCAGTCACCAAATCTATTTCTACTCATCGGCGCTTTTATTATCAGATTTTGTCGATTTTTCTTCCTCGGATATTTCATGTATTACACCATACTCTTCAGGAATACACGTTAAACACTTAATTCTTTTATTCTCTATGCTCTTCTTAATTCTAGAAAGACAGAACTCGCAACAGAATTACCATTTTTAAGAAACATGAGCTTATTCTTACAAACTTCAGCATAATCTTACTGCTCTTCACTTTCAACCTCATCTTTGTCGTCTTTGTTTTCGCTGGGCTCCGATTTGGGGGCAGGTGCAGTTTCTGATTCCTCAACCTTTCTCTTCTTACCATCCAACTGTCCCAACGCGTAATCAATTTCATCCTTCTTCTCTAACAATTTAGCCCACACTTCCTGAGTCAATGAAATTCCCTTTTTCCCTGGTTTCTTTTCCTTGGTATCCTTATCGATATAGAACTCACGGATATCCACCAAATTCACACCATTAAAGCTACGCACCGTAACTTGCTTTTTCTTGTCAAGCTCGAAAACAGATTGGGTTTCTGTCTCTGCTGGGCGTTTACTAGCTCCGGTTTTATATGCCATGATTGCCTCAAGTGTTTTTGTATTAGGAATGAAAGACGAGACACGTCTTGAACCCATCTCGCGTGTGGGGCAAGCAAACAATGGGTCACGTGCGCCCCACCCACGTGTTGGAATCAGGGTGGTGAACTTATTTATGAATAAATGTTGCGTTTTTGTCATTTTTTTTTCTTTCACTTTTTTTTTTTGTTCTTTGCAATATGAAGTGAATTTGTTTATAACTATATAAATAAATACTGCGTTAGATTTTCATTTTATTCTTACTATTCCAATCGTTTCTGGCTAAACCTCTTATATAGCCAATTGAAAAGTTAAAGCATACTGACGTACTGATCCGAAGACATTTACACACTATGCTCTATTCCACTAGGCCAGGTTTCGTTGAGATGGTCAGGCCCTAACTCCTGTTGCACACGTTCAACAAGTTCATGGTCTTTTCCGTTATTGTTTGCTTGCACTTGCTCAAAGCCCCTGATAGCAGATGTCAATTCCTCCACAGTGGAAACACCCAACACAACCGAGCATCTCTTGTTCCAAACCAAATGTCCATGCTCATCAGTTTTCGAATCAAACAAAGTTTCTTCAATCGCAAATCTCGTAGCCAATTCTGCAAGCTCCACCTGGTCTTTCTTCAAAAGGTTCTGCGCAATTTTATCACAAACATCCTTGAGTTCTTGGGAGGCAGGATGGAAGTCGTGGGTCTTACCCGAGCGAAGGAGTGACATACTAATCACCGAGCCATTGAATATCTTTTTGATCCCTGCATCGTTGAAAAAGCGGTCTCTCACTTCAAAAAGCTTGGTGTTTTGAATACACCCATTCGAGTACGATAAGATAGCATCAAGCGGACCGATTTCGGCCGCATACTTGTTTTTACACTGAAGAGCCACTTTCAATAAGTAGTCCACTGGATAACCGGTAACGCCAAAGTTCTTGATGATTCCCTCTTTTTTCAAAGCCACGAGCTCTTTCAATGCCTCGTACGTTTCTTCCTCCGGCACAAACTCAATGTCGTGCATGTAAACCAAGTCCAAATACGAGGTCTTCAATCTTTCCAACGATCTGAGTACAGACTTGCGGACCAGGGCTCTGGAATAATCAAATTCGTCCAATCTGATTCTGCCTGCTTTTGTGCAGATAAAGTATTTTTCACGGGGCCAGTCGCCACGGATTTTATCCAAGGCATTTCCGAGTAAAATTTCAGAGGGACCATAGTAAGGAGAGGTATCAAGTGCAACCAATCCTTTTTCAAACGCCACCTGAAGAATTTCCGTGATCGGCATTGTATCCGGGTCTTCCGAATACTGCGTATTGAAAACAGTACCACCAATTACAAGAGGTGGGATATCACTCAACTCATATGGAGGGGATTTTGTTTGCGTAAAGTCTTTGATAGGCATGGTAGATTAACCTTAAAAAAAATAAGAATAAAAAACTCCTCAGGACCCAGAACGGCAGTTGCGTCTTTATGTATCCAGGGCTCTATTGCACCACGTGCAGTTTAGCTTTTGCCCGCGTCTCGCCACTTGCGTGAACTTGCCGTAAAAATACGGGAAGGGCGGGCAGTTGCGAAATCCGAGGACAGCAACTGTCTGATGGCAAAACGGCCTTCGTTGGAATCCTTTTGCTTTTATGTATCTAAGATATTTTATCTATTATTAGTATCCAGGGAACGATAATTATTTCAAGTCTTTTATAGTTCATTCGTACTGCGTATCTCTACTTCTAAATTGTGATAAAAATAAACCGTTTTTTGTATTTGATAGATCAGAGTCTAGAACACCTGGTCGCCCTCCACCACATAATTATAAGGCACCAACCCCACCAGGCCCCTGTCTTCACCGCAATTCTCTCCCAATTCACAAACATACCAATTATCTTCCTGTTTGTGAATGACATACATATGCCAGCCCTTTTTAAACGTCAACTCGCCCTGTTCACGTGACTTATAACTATATCTGGCAACTGCCTTTGTCTCGTACTTGTTTCTGGTCACTGGTGTCACGTTTTCCACTAGTGTATGTAGATTCACGTAAGATTTCGTGGGTGACTGCAGCAATGAACGTGTATGCATATGCCTGTATTGTTCCTTATCTTGTTTTGCAGGCAGAGCTTTCTTCACTACTGTCTGCAACAGTTCATCTGAAGCCGCAGCAGCAAACGGTGGAGGATTTTGCATCACACTGCGTTGTGGGCTGCGGAACGTAATTGAATCATAACGTCTTGCCGTTTCCTGGGAATCATCGACTAAATCCAGAGTTGGTGCTGGCTTGGAAGGACTGTCATTTTCAAGCCGCACAGACCGCCGGAATTTGTTCACATCGCCGTCACCACCCGCATTCAAATCTTCTAATGCCTTGGCGATAAAATCAATCGAGAAATCCTTGGCAAGAGGTACACTTTTGCGGCGTTCCAGAGTAGGGGTCTTTTTCGGAGAAGCGGAGAGCAATTCCGACAAGTCTTGCAGGCGGCGATTAATTTCCTTTTGCACTTCCTGCGCCAGCTTTTTCCTGGGCGAAGACCAGCTTCTCCCGGTATGAGCCGAGTAGTTTGTAGGCGACGAGTAATCCGACAGCGTGTTTGAATTGTGCATTCGAGGCTGTCTATCAAACACGTCATGGCGATCCTCTGCACCCGAAGTATAGTTACTGTTATGAGACGGCTGTTTCTGGAGCGTCTGCCCCACTGGCTGCTTGGGACGTAAAGTAGCCTCGTTATTTCTCGTGTCAAGAGGTTTTTGCACTGCTTGCGGCGAAAGTGGTTCTTTTATTGGCGGAAGTGTTTTGTTAGCTGCAGGTTTCTGTGGTGTATATGGCAACGCAGAGCCGTTTGCTTGTTGTGATTTGGAATCAGGCGCTTGTGTTTGCCGGCCTCCCATAATGTTAGAATGTGTGGAAAAAGTTCGTGATAAAATCTGTGTGTAATCAGGATCCTTGAAGTTAGCAATGGTGATCTTCGGTTCTCTTGTTTCATCAAACCCATTGAGGAAATCCACGTAATCTGGCGGTACAGCTATTTGGCTACCAGTACCATAAGTCTCCACAAAATCACACACATCACGTGGCGCCCCTACTTTGGCAAAGGTTGAACGGGCATTATCAACAGCCAGATCCCATTCCACGCAAAGGGACGCAATATGGTTGCAATACGCAAAGCAATTGAGCTTGCAGATTTGGATCCGCTCGATTTCCAACTGGTAGATGTTCAGAAGAGAAAGTGACCAATCCCTGACCCAGATTTCGTGCATTTCGGCATATTTGCGCACTGCTTGCTGGTAAGTTTCTTGGAGCCCGGTCAATCCGTGCTGCACTTTATGAAGTTTAGCAGTGTTTTTCTCAAGCTCTTTGCCCCAAGTAGTCTGGCAAAGCAAAGTGAGGGTTTTTTGTTGTCCACATGCAACACGAAACTTTTCTTTGGCGTTTTCGAGATACTGAGCAAACTCGTGTTTTTTCTGAAGCACCTTCAGCATGTGGCTCTCAAGTTTGTTGGTATGTTTATGGTACATTTGGTAGAATTGGTGGAGGCGCTCATAGTTTTGCACCAGCACACTACGAATAAACGTCTGATTCTGGGAAATCATGTTTTCCGACTCGTGCTGAAGCTTGTCCAATGCAATTTTGAGACTACCCACCTCACTTGAGCCTAGTGTCACTGAAGATGCAAGTTTGCCTAGCCGTTTATTATACTCTTTTTCAATTGCAACTTTCTCTTTCAAAAATTCAAGAAGTTCATGAAGCGTTCGGAGCGATGTTTTGATTCTCATCTGTATGGCGGGGAACCCATCATCTTTCTGCCCCCAGAACAGATTGACAAATGCTTTTTCCGGGGCGGTCATGTCAATTATCGATGAATAGCTGGATAAATTTGAGGTGGAGGAGGAAAACAAAATTGTGAAGCCAAGGGATCAGTTAATAGCAATGATTGCTTTAGATGGTAAGGCAAGAAAATACCGCGAAATAAAATAAAAATTAGATAAAAGGTTAACAGTTGTAGTTGATGAAATAGCACTCGTGACCGACCTCTTTGCTAATGTTATTCGTGTTTTTTCTGTGCACTCGCACCGGTGTGGGCTCTTGCTTTCTCTTCTCTATTTTTTTTTATTTTTTGAGTGTTTACATCCTTCCCGTTTTGGAAACGAAATGCAATGCATGGTCGGACGGGCAAATCTACCGCATGACAGCGCGACCACCTTGAGGCAGCTGCTGCAGAATACTACGTGCGCCTAGGCCCGAAAAACCTGGAACTTATGGACAGAACAGCAGAAGCGAGAATTCAGCCCAGTGGCTTACTTAAAAAGTTTAGCCCAACACACACATTAATATGGGAAAGAGAAAAAAATAAGAAACTTTGTGATTGCACAGGAACAATCAATGATCTTTTTTTCTTTCAGGTGGTGTGATAAAATTCAGAGTCACACACTAATAAGTGACGAGAAACAATGCTCAATTTAAGTAAGCTCCTGTATTCGGGTACTTACATCTTATTCTTTGAATTCATTTAAATTCATTGAAAGTTGAGATTTCCGGAAAGAATTTATGTAAATCTTCTCGCTTTTTGTAACATGAGGTATTCTCCTCGGCCATCTTCCAATGATAGGATCGCACAAAATCCATCATACTATCAAGCGACAGAAATGCAAACCCCTAAATCAATAAATACGTCGCGGTCTTGCGCGCACGCAAATTTTGACATCAAGCAGTCAACTTTATCTGTGGCTGGGTCACGTGCACACGAATCATAGTTCACCTTCGGCATGCGATACAGAAGTCCGAGAATACAAATGCCTCAAGCTTATCGCGTCATTCATATTTATTTTTTTCCAATTTCTTTTTTTTTTCTATTTCGAGGTCTCACAGCGCCGATCTACACTTACCCCAGGCTGATTTATTCTTGGCACACTCATAATGGCCTCGGCATTAACGGAATCAAAACCGTATAAAACAGCAAAAAAAGTTTTCGACTTTCTTCTTGCACAATGGTTTTTCATTCTTCTAGCGGTGTTTATTGTGCTTGCATGGAGATGGCCCAATTTTGCCAAGCAAGGAGGTACAGTGAAAGCCCAATACTCGATTGAATATGGTGCAGTAGCTGTGATTTTCCTTATTTCAGGACTCTCGATCAAGAGCAAGGATTTGGCCGCTAATCTAACTCATTGGCGTGCTCATTTCACAGTGTTGACCTCTTCGTTTTTGATCACATCGGCCATAATATACGGAATCGCGTCTGGAATCAAGGCGTCACACGACGGAGCCATCGATAACTGGCTTTTGGTTGGACTTATAGTGACACATTCATGTCCAACCACGGTCTCTTCAAATGTGGTCATGACTAAAGCAGCTGATGGAAACGATATCTTGACAGTTTGTGAGGTTGTCATTGGAAACTTGTTGGGTGCGTTCATTACCCCTGCACTTGTGCAAATGTACTTGACCGGAACTTGGGAGTTTGGCAATCCTACAAATGAGGCCAGTATCAGTGTACAGAAATTGTATGCGAATGTGATGAAACAAATCGGTCTTTCCGTGTTTGTGCCACTTTTTGTGGGGCAAGTTGTGCAGAACATTATTCCAAAACAAACAAAGTGGTGTTTGACTACATTTAAGCTCAACAAAGTCGGCTCATTCATGTTGCTTTTGATCATGTACCAATCATTTTCCACTGCTTTTGCACAACACGCATTCACCTCGGTGAGTCATGCGTCGATCATTTTCTTGGTGTTTTTCAATATTGGGATCTACCTCTTCTTCACTGTTATTGTGTTTTTCTACCTGAGGCCCGCGTTTCTTTTGCGTTTGTTCCCCACTGAACCAACTGCAGAATCCTCCACTGTGTATAAGTGGTCATATAAGATTTTCAGACCTTTTTACTATAATCGCCGTGACACGGTCTCGATGATGTTGTGTGGGCCTGCGAAAACTGCAGCATTGGGTGTTTCCCTTGTTTCTTCAGAGTACGGATCTAACAATAGCAAGTTGGGTATTTTGTTGGTGCCGTTGGTCTTGTACCAGGCCGAACAGGTATTTACGGCACAGATTCTTGTGAAGTTTATGAAAAAATGGGTACATGCTGAGAATGCCAAGCCGGAAGATGAGGAGATGGCGCCTTTGCCCGATCTGGCTTCGATTAAAGGCCTGGACCACAATAGCTCGGGAGAGAGTAGATGAATGCAAAAAGTTTTTCCAAGATTTTTTGATGAGATGAATTGAAGAGACGATTGAATAATGAGGACTAATAGACAAACATTAATTTGGGTGATCGCAACAGAGGTTAGCAAAGTTAATAATTAATAATATAAATATATATAAATATGGAAGAATACCGCCATGGATCCTCAAATATTCTTTGTTATTGAGTTTTGAACAAATTCTGTTTGAAAACAGAAAATAGACAGCTATGTTTTCAGAGTGTGTTTTAAATTTTTGAGTATGTGAAGGAAACGTAAGGACTCATCAAAAAAGAAAACATGCCTTCTAACAAATTCTGTTCCCTGAGTTCAAAAGCAGCGAGGAGAAACATAACCGATCGCAATTCAAAAAATTACATCGAGAATTTTGAAAACAATCCGGTGTTTTTGAACTGCTTGACGTGATCCTAAATAATGAGTGCGTGAGTATTTTTTTTATTCTTTATCTTTATACAATTGAAAACTTCTTTTACTTTAGTCAAAAAAGAAATGAATACAGCGAATATATTTTTGTATAGGAATCTCAAAGTAGAGTGAAAGCAGATAAGAAAGTCCAAGTTTCAACTCCACTTATTTTACTTGAAGCACCGGAGGTAAACAGGCGAGGTATTATAGGTTTTCTATAATTTGGTTTTAGAAGTAACGAGTGGGTAAGATACTCGGAGCTAATGCCCCATAGAAAGATGAATCTTTAAAAAGTAAGAAAAAAGGTCCTTTCCCAGCAAGAATTGGCAATCTTGTGCATCTTGTGCAAAAAACATGTGCGAGGCTCTTTCATAACGAAATTCCATCTTCAAAACTTAGCAGAAGACAGAAAGCCACATTGTTTCGAGTCCACGGAAATCGACGGATGTTTCTGTTAAATGTCAAAAATTTCAGGAATTTTCTTCAAGGCGTCATTGACCAAGATGTCCCCCGGGCCCCCACGCAGCACCAGCAAAACAAATACGAACCATAGCAATTTTGCGGAAGGTTTAGCCCGCGCGAGGACAACTCACGTGCAAGTGAGTCAATTACAGCGCCCCGAGAAAATCTCCTTCGACCATCAACCTCAATTCAGAAAAAACAAGAACAAAAATTTCACTTCTCGCAAATTTCGTACTCGTACCACTTTTCTTTTAAAAAAAATCAGCCAAGAATTACTGCACCTGCCTGCCTTTTTAACTGTCTGTTTGAGCCAGCAATACGCTATAATGTAACCACGCCACACAATAGATTTCTGGCCTGAGGTGCGAGACGGGCGCGCGCACAATTCAAGAAAAAAAAAAAAAAAAAAAAAAAAAAGGCAAAAAAAGAAAAGGCTCAAAAAAAATATAATTAGTAACAACGCTAACTTTCTCACATTGCCTGTGGAGATAAACACCACAATTCGAAACCAGAAGTTTAATCTGTGGTACTTTGTTACTTTACTCTATTTATTCTATTTTTTTTTTTTGTTTCTTGCTTGTATATCAGCACCGGTTGGGCATGATGATAAAAAAACAGAGATATCATGTTTGTTTATCTGTATGGCGTCATTTTTTTTTTTTTTTTTTTTTTTTTTTTTTTAAATTT
>JAJMCO010000293.1:0-14683 GCA_030573015.1 Metschnikowia peoriensis | reverse complement strand
AGTAAATCCCTGCTAGTGTAGATGCGGCTATTCTAGACTGCCTCTTCTTTCTTCCAAAAGATATTGGAGGAATTGTTAGCTCTTTTTGAAACATTCAGGGCATCAGGTCTATTATTTTGACAAAGAAAGAATACCAATCCCAAGAGATATCGCTATTGTCCCCGAAGACAGATTCTTTGCGCAGTTAATGGAGCTCGGGTATGGGAAAATGGCGACAGATTACCAAATTAACAAGAAACAACGACCTAACCCTCAAGACCCCAATGGCCCATCCAAAAATCTTCGATCACTTCTAAACGACGATTCATCTCCAAAGTTTGTTGTGCCAAGGCACTTGCCGTATCCAGACCATCTTCTAATGAATCAGAAACAAAGTGGATCAGATTTGAAACATTCGAGGCAAGAAACAAGCACCTCACAAATTGACTCACGCTATGAAAATCCTCAAATCCTTAATGCAATGGGGCATAGTGAAGAAATCCGGGACCCTGAAAAGGCTTTCTCGGAGATAAAAGGCAGAATCAATGATATAAACAATCACAATTTCAATAATCTATTAGTCGACATTTTGCAGCGCTGTCTGCATCAATTCTCGCTTGATGAGTTTTTCCTTCTACTTTATGTTTGTGAGTCGCCAGAAAGCTTGGCCTCAAACTCCCTCGCTGGAACTCAAATTGATAAGGCAAAACCAAATCCTTTAAAACTTGAAGGTCTAAAATTTTGTCGTCTTTTCATCGAAACTCTCCGTCAATATCACAATCATTTTGAAGCCCTCATGCCTCTTCCTTTTCCAGCCCCTCAATTCTTATCAGTGAAGATGCAGCCATTGCTTCTGAATTTTCTCGCAATAAAAGTGCTCCTTGCACTGGTGAAACTCACCAAAACTGATACTTTAAATAGTGCATCTCTTTCACGTTCGGCAATTTATAAGGGCTACTATGTTGTTTGTCAAAAATTGTTGCGCAGATATCCAACTCCATCAACTCAACGACTAAATAAGAAGAGTATTGTGTTGGGACAATCCCATTTGGGTAAGATCACAAAGCTTCTCTTCAAAAACTTGACCATGAAACGTTTAGGAAAAAGAGGAGAGTCGTCATATTACTACCTTGGAATCACTTGGAATGAATCCGTGATTGATGAAGAAATTCTACGTTTGATCAATCTCGACTTACCACAATTGCAAAATCATTTTCAAATCTCCGGTACCAGACCCGAAGAATCACCAGTCTTATTCAATCACCCAATTAGTATACCTCGGCACGTAAGTTTGGCAACTGTCCCGTTACAAGTGCCTCCAAAGCGAAGATCAAGCTTCGTGGACTCTTCAAGCAAATTTCCTACATTACATACTCCTCCTCGTTTCTGGGGCACCTTACCTTTTTCAAGGCCTCAACCTTCTCAATGGGCGCAAAAGGCAATCACCTCGTCCGTGAATGTGTTGAGATATTACAATATCAATTTTGTGCTTGCATTGGCACACTTCAATTCAAACCCATTATCGGTGCACAACCAAACCCAATTCCTCAATACGTGTTCTCAAGACCTTCTATTTTTGACACAGCAAATGTCAACGCCAACAGAGGCTTTTTATCATTTGTATCTAATCATAACACTTGTTTTGTTCCCTGTTGCGCTTGCTTCGAGTGAAGAGATGAATGACAGTGCTAAAAGGGAGTTTTGTTTAGCGTTGAAAGCATTTGTCACACGGCTGGAACATCTTCACAGTACCTTGCTGGTTGATTTGAGGGGGCTCGCACAATTTATTGAGTTGTTGAAAAGAATCATGCACCTCAGCAAGCTTTCACTGACAAATGTGCAAAGTCCCTCGGTTCCTAAGCAAGGGAACGACCTTCCATTGGATTTCAAACCTCCAGCCAAGAGCCTAATGGAGCTGAAAGAACTCGATTTAACTCAGGAAAGAATACTCATGAGATGTATTGAAATGGCGAAAAGCGCATTTATAAAAGGAGATAATCAGGCGATCGAAGATGAAAATCTAGTGCCTCATATTGAAGAACCTTTCAAGAAATTGGTTCTTGTGCTATCAAAAGTAATTTACTGCGTACCTGCCTCGGTTTTTGTTGATGCATTGGCACATGAGACTATTCACTGGCCGTACCAATCACTTAGGACTGTTGCTACTGCTATCCACCGATCCTGTTTGTCAGACCCCTTTGTGTTGAAGTTACCAATCCATGTTTTTGAATCGATAGTACTACTTATGACTACGGAATTACAGTCAGCGAGCTTATCTGAGTATGGAGATAGCATCAATGAGTTGTCGCCAAAAACCTTCCAGGTATGGTGGTTACAGAAAGCGCTAATACATGAATACATCGCCATTGTTTCTGAAATTGCTGGTTTGATCAATTTCACTTCGAGAACAAATGATTGATTCTGGAACGGTGAGAGAATAAAAATTTCGAAGGTATGTTTATGGTCCGAATGAACTTCAGTCTGCTTTGGAAGTGTATTTTGAAAAATGAAGCATGTAAAATTCACGTCTTCAGCAGGTACTAATGAACAAAGATCACGCGAAGTGAAAATAAGTTAGAGTTTTATACTTGAGATGGAGCCAGTAGGTTTTCCCCCACATCGATATCCTAAGATCTATAATCGGCATTGATGGAAACGTAGTCGTAAGACAAGTCACATGTCCAGAACAGCGACAGCTGGCCACCACCTGTCTTCAAATCGATCTCGATTTCCAAATCCTCATGCTTCAAGATTTCCGATGCACGGGCCTCATCCACGTTTTCAGGCTCGCCATCCACGAGTAATGCGAGACGTTCAGAGCCATCGGTAGGCACAAAAGAAACACTTGTGCCCGATGTATTTACAGATTCAGCACCAACATCAGCATAGCCGATCGCACACAAAATTCTGCCCCAGTTTGCATCATTACCAAACATGGCGGTTTTGAATAGCGACGAGTTGGCCACGGTCAGAGCCACCTGCTTTGCATCTTTGTACAGCAAGGCATCTTTCACATTAATCTTGATGAATTTGGTAGCCCCCTCACCATCACGTACCACCAACTGAGCCAATTGTTGAGCAAAGTCGGTGATTTCTCGGCGAAGAGTCAGGAACGCTTCCGAAGATTCAGACACGCTGTCAATAACTGGACCCCCAGCAGCACCATTGGCAATAGCAATGATTGTATCGTTCGTAGAGGTGTCGCCATCAACAGAGATCGAGTTAAACGAGCGGTCCGTGGCATACTTCAAGATCTGCTTTAAGGCCAGAGAAGAAACAGGGGCATCGGTAGCGAAAAAGCCAAGAAGTGTGGCCATATTAGGGCAAATCATTCCGGCACCCTTAGCTAATCCGGCCAACGTGTACGTGTGTCCACCAATATCGAATTGTTTGCTGACCAACTTGGGGAAAGTATCGGTGGTACAAATAGCATTAGCACATGCAAGCCAATGTTCGTGAGATGATCCCAAATTACCATTGGCCAATTCCGGGATTCCAGCTACGATTTTATCTATGGGCAAAGTATTGCCAATGACTCCTGTCAGCATTACTAAGGAAGAAGTGCCCTTTTTGTTGCCAAACACTTGGTCCGTAGTATCTACCATGGCACGTGCATCCTTCATTCCTTGAGTACCAGTAACGGCATTTGCATTGCCTGAATTGACCACTATCGAATTGATGAAAGACGTTTCTTTAAGCGTTTGAGCAGATACTTGCACCGGTGCAGCCTTGAATTTATTTTTGGTGAAAACCGCAGCGGCCACTGCATCTGACCCGCTGGTGTTATGGAGTAATGCCAAATCAAGCGAGGTGCCGTTTTTCTTTACCCCACAATGGCTGCCTCCAACAACAAATCCCTTGGGATAAACGCCTGTTTTGGGTACGAACCGCTCGGCTTTCGAGAGCGTGTATAGACGCTGACTGAACTTCATTTTTGTTCTTTTTTATTTGTTTTTCTCTTTTGATTTCTTGTGCGGGATAAAAAAAGAAAGAAAATCTATAAAGAAGAAGAAGAAGTAGAGAAATTGGGCGGGCTTATCAGTGGACGTAGTTTTTTTTTTTTTTCTTAATCGACGGTCTCGGGCTACCATCGGACAGCGTGCACTTGCACGTGACTGGGCAAGGGCTGATAACGGACCGCGCCTAACCGAATTAGGCAAGCGTGAGTCAGCCTAAATCCTGGGACAAATAACACCGGCCGTCTGACGTGAATTTTTGGTGGATTGAATAATTCAGATGTAGTTTTTTGATAACAAGTGGAAACTCTTTATTTCTTTATTGTGCTAACCCCAAAGTGCCCTTAAATTTCAGATGTATCAGTGAAATCCGTCTTTGCTTAATGTCTTGTCGAGGTTTTTTTGGCGGTCGTTTTTATTAGAAAAATAAAAAAACATTAAGTGAAAAATAAGAAAACGTGACTTTTGGTTCCTGACTCATACTCCAAGGTTAAAGCAAAATAGCGTAACAATGGGAAGTTCCACTTTGCGGAATCAGTCTCAATGCTTTAATTAGACTCGATCACGTGTAAACCAGAACAAGGATGGAGGCGATTTTCAGCGGCTAGGAAGAAATGATATAAATCAATTTATGTACTTCAGTATCTTTTCAAGGACGAGTCTCCGGCCTAGCTCTCTCATTTTTCAGCTCATAGGATCCGCATACTCGTAAGCTTACCAAGAATTGCACGCTAATTAAGAGAACAAATAACTAGTGTATTAAATACAGATCTGTCCTTGTATCCCTCGTCAGACACGACACGAGAGCGAAAAATGAATCCGGCACTTAGTCTAAAGGTTTTAATTTATTTTCAAAAGAAATCCATCATCACTCACGAAATCTTCACTCTTCCAGAATCGTTGTATAATGTAACTATAATCAAAAAAAGGCGGGCCTTGGACCAAAATCTGAGACTTGTTGGAATATGCACGACCGTAAGGTACCTGCATATCCCTGGTGTAATGGTGTATTGACCTTGCATACCCATTTGGGTACCTCTCGTCCTAATTTCCCTTAACCTCTAAGGTGTTGTAGAAGAGCTATAAGAATAGGGAGTATTAGTTATGTTATAACAAATACTATACACCGAAGTTTTCAGAGTTTATTGCAGTGTATACTATTGTTCAAACTTTACCCAGTTAGTGTTACATTATGAGTAATACAAGATCCAAGGCTAGTACTCAGGGCACTGATGCTCCGATTGCTAATAAGAAGCGTAAGGTTAATTCAGCTGCTGAGCCAGTGTCCCCTTTGGAGGGCATTGACTCTTTCAGTGATGATGCAGCCTCTGTTGATGCTGTTGATCACGTGACTTCTTTGGAGAAGACTATGGAGTCTTTCCGCATGCTCGACCATGTTGTTCATTATCCATGGGCGACAGAAGACACCCCTGCAGTACCTGCAATACTTGCAGATTCCCTATACGTGCTGTCTCGGCCTGTTATGGGCCTTTCTAGTGAGCATGAGCCATTGATTCCGGAGAAGTTTAACTCCAAGAAAGCTCTCGTGTTTCCTCAACTTTATCTTAGATTTTTATCTAATTTTGGTGCGAAATCCAAGGCTCACCACGCGTATTGCACAAAAACGTTCGCGGCGTTTTCGGCAAGTTTTACCGGTGAGGATGCTGATGTTAAGCGTACTATTGCGCAGATTGGCAAGGAGTTCGACCATGAGTTTCGTCGCTGTATTGATCCGGACGATCCTACCTTGATGGGTCGGGCTAGGAACAGTGACTTCTATAAGGAAGATGTTGACAAAGTCCTTATTCCTTCGTTGGTTGGCACCACGAAGGTGTCTGAGTGGTTTACACGGTTGAGTGAGGTAGAAGCGTTGGCAAAGGCTGGGGATGTGGAGCCATTAGTTTACGCTGCCATGGCAGATGGTTTGTCTGAGAATGACATTTGGCGTGTGGCTGGACCTATCCTTGTGCAAAATTGTCGCTCCCCTACAGACAAAGAAACGTTTGACAAGCTCTTCAAGCAGTGTGTAAGTCGGAAGCAAGATCATGTTCTTGTTAAGATTCAGGACTTGAAACAACAACTTATTGATAGGAAGTTGTATTTTGTGAACACCAAGAATGCTGGTGGGAACGCTGGTGCGAAGTCTAATGCTAGGAATTCACCTAAGGTATCAGGTACCCTGAACACTGAGACGGCGGGTAATTCCTCTGCTACAGGAGCATCTGGTGGGCGTCCCCGACGGTTGAATCCAGATGGTACACCCAAAACATGGCTTTCAAACAAGGACTATCGTGCCCAGAAGAAGAAGGAACGCGCTGCAGCCAAGCCAGCTAATACAGGAAAAGGTAAGGAGAACCACACGAAGAAAACCGATTCCAAGGTTGTTGGTAACACGGCCATGATCTCCTTTTTGGATGAGTTGCCTACCTGTTCCTCTATTGAGGCGTCCTGGAGGAAGTTTTTATGGGATTCGGGAAGTACGTCGCACATTGTGAATGATTTGGCGCTGTCTCAACAAGACTATGCGCGCACCTAGAGGCTAGAGCCTAGCGTTGCCAATTCTACCCTCGGGTTGTGCACATAAGCACGCGTGCCCTCGATTTGACAGATCCATCAAACACCGATCAAAACCGGGATTTGGTCACGTGATGATTGCTTCGGCTGGCCTTTCGCAGAAGACGTGTAAACACTTCCACAGCTCGAGTTTTTATAAATCAGGTTTGACTTTGAGTAATGTTTCAATTTGTAAAACCATTACTGAAACCTCAGAGGAACAATTTTTTTTGCTCCAACGGATGGAACTTTTAGTGAAGATCGGTTTTCACAAGAACTAAAAGATGTGGAAACATTGAACGGTACTCGCACGATATAAGAAGATTGTTTTTTTCATTGATTTCCACAGAGTGGGCTATCATTAGTCATCGAAGCAAATTCCACGTGACGATGATCAGTTTGTGGCCGACTAAATTACTCTGAGCATTATTGATTCCACTATTTTGGAAGCTGATTCTAATGTGCCTAAGTAGTATAAAATGGAGGAGACTAGCATCGTCCAAGTATTACGCATGAATGCTTTCTTCAAGACAATTTTTGGTTGCAAGCGACAGGAGAATGTTCAAATATCATTATCCTAAAATGTAACATCAACTTTTTATTTTTCAGAAGAGGAACCAGAAAATTGCACGTACAAAGTCCCTCAATTTGATTACTTTTGGTAATTTGAGTAAGTGCAATGCTTCTTTACAATGCTTCTGAATTGGCACACGTGATTCATGTAAATAGCAAAGCAGTGCAGAAATATATGTAGTTTGCTCGTCTGTTGAAAATGAGGTGATCACCTTTATGTTTCACCAAGAAAGGGTAAACCTGTCAACGGCTTAGATACCATTATTTCTGCCATTGAGAGATCTGAAAGCAGATAAATTGCTGAAAAACACCCTTTTCCTGGGCTAATGATGTTCTTGCTGAACAATTCCTGGAACTTGGGGAACGTTTTATCACCAACTGGTACAACCAGAATTTTATGAAATCCTCTCAGCATGCTTCAAGCATGCATGTGATCAAGAAATCCAACCATTTTTTTTTTGTAGAGCAGCTTTCGAAAGTTTGTTCCCCGTCAAACATTACCCGCGTTTAATAAAAACAGAGATTCTTACATCTTGGCCTTGATGCCATGACCCTTTGGCTCAGCCCTTTGGTTCCGGTAGTGCGTTGGCTTGGCACAGGTGACAGGCTCATACTCTGAAGCTCTATTGCCGATTTTGAATGTTCATGCGCAAAAATTTTACTGTCTGCAACCAACTGTGTTGTTAAGACTAGCCTTGGCTTATGACACCAAATTGAAAGAACAAAGGTATGCCCAAGGTTTTATTGTCGTTAGCGTGCGTAAAGAGTAGAAATCATAACAAATGGACTTGCCTGAATAAAATTATGATTTTTTTTTTCTTTATTTAGTCAAAAAGCGATTTCAAAGCTCGGCTAGTAGCCAGGCTTTCGATTATGGCTAATTTTCTCAGCGTAACAATACTTCGTAGTCTACTCAAAAGTGGTGTGTAATGAGATATTAAATTGAAGTATGAAAGGCTCTTTTTGTTGATAAATTTCCTCTCGTGTGAAGTCGATGTGTTTGGAAAGGACTAGACGCCACATTGAAAACTAAAAAGAAAAATTGTTTCAATCGACTAATTTTGTCTGTCTTTTTTACAGTTTACCGGAAATGTGAGTAAAAAATTAAAAAATGAAGGCGTGGAACAAAAGATCGAAGAAAAAAAAAAATCATTCCACGCAAAAGAACAAAAGTTGAAAAGACTATCTTGAGATTAAGAAAAATCCTATAAACATAAAAAAAACCTGGTAAACTAATCGAAAAAGGTCAGTTGCAAAAAACATAAGATCTGGTGCTCAAGCCTCAAGTCGAGACTAACTAAATGAGCTGGTGCACTTGCAACTACGTTTTCGCAACTTCTATCTTTAAGAGTAACACCTTTTTTATGAGCAAACATATTTTCAAAATCACTTTTGATTGAAAAAAAGAAAAGGTGTTTATCATACTCTTCTCAATTATTTATAACGATTTGATAATTCTTCTAACTATTGAATAAAATAGCTTGAATCTAATTCTTGCCAAGGTCTTCATTTTTTTGCACTGCGCACTACCCTTTGAGAATCGCTTCAGTTAAATCCAGGTGATCAGTGAAAAAAAAAAAGAACAATCAAAAACAGCATACACATACACACACAACATGAAGAAAGGAGCTCTTAAGGACTATTTGAAGGGTTTGCCAGGCCATAAGATTTTAAGACAGGTTGCCCGTTTAAACCTCGTGGCGGGAGACCCAACCACCGCATATAAACTCCCACCAACAGTGAAAAAACTCGAAATCTTGATTATGGTCAAGGCCGTGCACCGTAGAATGGTTGGGTTGAACCATTTTTGGAAATGGAACTTGCCCACTTTGAGATTTCATAATGACGATGTTGAATTTGTCGTCACTCGCGTGAAGCCCGAAGAAAAAGAAGACTACCCCAAAGTTCCATGTGCTCTTTTCATTCATAAGACAAGCGGCGACATTACGAGAATTGACTGTAACAACATGCCTCATCTGCGGATTCTTCAGTCACTTGTTAAAGCCACCGACGCCCAGCCTGTGCCCGAGGAGGACATCCCTCACATTCCTCTTCCCAAGGTTAGATTACAGTGAGTGTCTAAAAGCGACTTGTATATAGATTTCGGGGATAGAAAAAACATTTAATAAAGAAAGAATAAGAATAAGAAAAAGAAGAAGAAGAAGAAGAAGAAGAATTTGGGAAAAAAAAAGTGTATGCATTTGTATCGTTGTTGCCGGATTCGGCCGTGTGATTTCGTAGTTCTATGATGTTAAAAATTGGAGAAGTGCGTCCTTGCCCTTCGCTTGCACAAGCTTGCGTATATACTGAAGCTCTTCCCGATCCAAAAGAGAATCCGCTTTAGTCTGTTGTGCATGTATCGTTCCGTTCTTTGAGTTGTGCTCGTGAATTGTAAGTAGCGTTTCCACGGCCTCCATGTCTCTTTTCTTCTCCAGTGCGATTTTCTCGTCGTACTGTTCGACGTCTCGGAGAATCGCTTGCTTCTTGGCCTTGTTTCGCTGCATAAAGTCAAGCAATACCTGTTGCTCTGGAACACGGTAGACGAACGGCTCCTGGTCCGGGTCATCGGCGTTTGTCATAAGAAGGAGTCGTGTCAGTCGTGGTGAGCTTTTGGCAACAATGCGGTCGCCTGGTCCAGCGAAATTCTGAAGGTATTCTGGTGTCACATTTTCGCCCGACTCGGTCTCATCTTCCGAGTCTCCGTGCGCATCCAATTCTGCTCGCCACGTATCAATTAAATCGGTATCTTTGGAAAGGAAACTTTGTGCTTGGAACTGCTCGTAATCCTGAAGCAGTTTCCCCTCTTGTTCGAGATATGGCTGGTCAGAAAACTTGACGAGGAAGTTGTTGGCACAGGCAAAACGGAGAAAATTGTGATGTGCGGCTGCATCAAGAACCAATGCATCTTTAAAACTGCGGCGCTCGGTCCAGAATGACGGCACAAGCGAGGCCACGTGGTTGGGACAACGCCATTTCTGGCCGCGTGTTTTTGCCAGGCACATCGGCAGAGGCAAACAGTCTAAATGCCACAGCAAGGGGCAGTAATCGCAGAATGTGAGTGTGCGATGGTTTAAGCCCGAAAGTCCACACTTATGGCACAAATACGGGTTGCCCTCTTCATCATAGAGCAGCTCGATTTCAAGTGTCTCGTCCCGATTGAATCCGGGGATCTGCCATCGGTTGGCCTTTGTGTAAGAGATTTCCTGTTTGAGCAGCAGATCATCGTAGGCATGTCCGTCGCCAGTCGAAACGCCAATAAAAGTCGAATCCCGGAGTCGTTTCGGAAGCCGAAACTCGGTGGGGATACGCCCATGATTTGAGTTAACCAATAAGCCAAACATGCCCAAATCGTTCCATACTTTACGTGGAGCAAGCGAGAGCCGAGCGGTACATTGGCCACAGTTCCAATTATCTTCCGGCACGTCTCTGAGAGGCGGATTGCAGCACAAAAGATGAAAGGATTTCGGGCAGGTATCGCAACAAATAAACACACCCGTGCCACCACAAGTAGAACAGAAATCGTCATTATCGTTGGCATCCGACTCAGGTTCTTGGGGTGCGGGAGCCGAGTTTCCAAGCAACGCATTTGACCGTTTAGGCAGAATGATTTTGATGCGTTTGACTGAAAATGAGTTGGGGCTTCCTTGACCTTTACCGTCGTATTTTGGAGTTGGAGGAAGCTCAATTGTAGTTGTTGTTGTTGTGGGAGAAAGTTCCACTATGTCCAGCAGCAGCAGCAGCAGCAGCAGCCGCCGGCGCCGTTTACCCCTGGTTCCCTTCACTTTTGACCGCACGCTGGAGTCGCCAGTTAGGCTTTCCAGTTTTGTTGTTTGCAAGTGATTTCTATATGAAGCTTCTCGTTCATCAATCTGTTCTTGTGTAAGTGGCGGTTCTGTTGGCATTCGTGAGCCAGCGGCAACTTTCCATTTGCGGCCTCTTCCGGATCCGCCGGCTCCGCCTGCCCTTTTTAGTTTTAATGGCGGTAATGCCTCTAATGGATGGCCCAGATATCCGGGTTTAGGCGCAGCCACTTCGGGCTCTACAAATACTGGTGTGCCAGTTTTGGCAGCATTTTTACGACGACCGCCCGTTTCGGGCGCCAAGTTGGGAATCTGCATCATCAAGGGCCGAGGGTTTTCAGATTCCCTTCTGTTTTTCCCACCCTTTTCCCTAATATCCGGACTGTTTTGAAGCAGAAGCACCAAACTGGGTTTTTTCGCCCTTGGCTTATACTTGCGCTTAGCCACCACGCCATCTGTCGTCATTTTCACCGGTTTTGTTTTACGGATTCCATGTTCATGTTCATCTCCCTGTTCATGTTCAATTTCATTCTCATTCTCATTCTCGTTCTCGAATTCAGGCTTTACTTTTGTAGCGCGTTTGGGCTTTGGACCAGGCTTTTTCCGAGGTTTAGGCCCTGGTTTGGCCCGTTCGGGTTTTTGCTGGGCCAGGGCCTTGCCCACTGTTTTCTTTGGGCCCATTTGATTTACCTGAAAATGCGTCGCGTTATCCTCGTGTTTAAAATCCTTCGTTCAAGTAGATGTTTTTTTTTTTTTTTTTTTTGGTGCAAATAGTGAGGGCGATTCCCAGGAGGAGGAAAAAAAAAAAGCACTAAAAAAATCAAACTTTAATTTTTAATTGTTTTTACCTTCTTAAACGTTTTGGCCCTTTTTTGTGAAGGAATTCAGGTGGATCAAGTAGGTTTTAATTCTGGTATCTTATAATTTTTTATAGATTTTATATGTGTGTTTTTGAAGTTAACCTCTGTGCTTCGTCTTGTTTTCGAGTTGTGCTACATTAATTTTTTTTATTTCCCTTTCTTCGTAGTTACAGGTTTCCACTAAGTGGCCCACCAACATGGGATAATATGAGCCCTGTCAACTCACAGAATCTGAAGAGGATTTTATCCCTTAGGTATTTATTCCTTTTAATTGTAGTCCGAAACCTTGGAAGTGAAAGTGAAAGGCCTGGCTTTTCAAGGCAAGACTCGTCTGACGTAGGGGCACCAAAACTAGCACCGGGAACAAGTAAAAGATGACTCCAGATTTTATGCATGAGAGATAATAAAGAACCATTGAATTTCTCCACTTTTGGGGAAAAATAGAGGCTTATTTCTAATTGGATGTGACTCGTTTTGGTATATTTGTAAAGCCCGAATTTAAATGATTAAAGGCTTCTCTGTATATGGTTATCAATCTGGCGAAAGCAGCAACAGAAGTTTAGGCACTGGCGCATATTGGTGCAATTGCCCGTCGATTCTATCAATTCATATTCTGATTAAGAATTTTTCTAACCAAGCTCTCGTTCAATTCACGTTTCTGGAATTGACTACAATATTCACTTTTAAAAAAGTTTTGTTTAGGAGAACCGTCTCAAGGAGTGAGTTTCTTTCCGGTTAAAAAGACCTAAAGTTTGCTTACAAAACAACACAATGGGAATTAAAAACAAAAAGTCCTTGTCATGTAAAAGGGATAAATTAGAACAATAGCATTCATTCGTTTCTTTATTAAAACTTCTTTTATATCCAATCGAAATATTTAACGAACTTGTAGGAATAATTAAGCAGCTGGCTTCCATGCCTCTAGAAAAAAAGCTTAGTAAACCATTTCAATTCAGACGAGACAAGAACATGTTAGTTATGCAGACCAACTTCTTACGATAATGAATTAATGGACATTAAGTTCGAAAAACTGGAATTTGAATCTAAATCAATTTTGCTAAGTACTTTCGTTACTAGTTATAGTAGAATGTCCACTAATCACCGCCTATTTATTTAAACCTATATTTTGCTTAAGGTCTAGGGCAACCTTAGTTGCTTGCTTGTAAAAACACACATTTAGAGAATCTTTAAATAGGTTGGAAAGAATAAATGAAATAGAAAAGCTTTCAGTCCAGTGTTTTTGAGGTTATCAAATGGGACCTCACATCTTTGAAAGATATTGAGTAAAGACTTAGAATTTCTTTGAGACGATAGGATCAAAACTCCTCAGTATTTTCTTTGTCAAAAAAACCATTTCAATTTTAAGAGTGAAAACAGAAATTACTATAAATCTCTTTTAAGCTTAACATTTGGGAATCATTCACGGGCTGAAAGGGTTGATCTTAATTTTGTCTCTATGAATGACTCTCCCTTTATCTGCCGGCCATAAAGATAAACTCATGTCGTGGACAAAACTGTGACGCTTCAATCAAATTAATACTCATCAAAAGACTTACGAAACTCCCTCACATACTTCCAACAAAAGAGTCTTCAACGGGGCTATCAGCTCTGAATTTCGTTTTTTAGTCAGTCTTCTTTCGACTCTTTTAAATTCCGAAAGTCTTTCTTAATGATGGCCAATGAAGTCCTTGAAAAAACAAGGAAGTTTTGTTGATGAATACACTTCAAAAAAATAAAGCTTAAAATCAGTTATCAAAATGCGTGCTAGTAACGTGGAGATTTGAAAGATAAGATATCGGAAATATGATACCACTAGGAAAGAAAGCTAGTAGCCCACTTCAACAGAAAAGAAAAAAAAAGCCGAAGAAAGGTAATAAAGAGTTTCGCTGGTGAATTTAATTGCTGCTGAAGGTAATCCATCATCATCCCTTTGAGTACTTAAAAGCAGAGCATGTCGAGAAACACAAATCTTTTGTGCATCATTTCAAGACCGTGAAAGAAAGCTAAAAAAGAAAAATCTATAAAAATAGAAAACAGAAAGAAAAAAAAAGCATTATTTAGCCCATTCCAAAAGAAAAAGAATCAATGAACAGTTCCCAAAAAAATCACGTATACTCGTTGACGTGAGTGGTTTGCTGGGTCATGTGCAATTTACCAGTTGCAGCTGCACATTCAAAACCTCTGGCGGATTCGAGGCGGTCGGACCCAATCATGCCCAATGAAACACATCCAGAACAAAAAAAATAACAACAAAAAAAGAAAAAAAAAGAATTAACAGTTCGATTTTGAAATATCCAAATCAAATTTCTAGCTTATTAATAGTAGAACTTCCAAAATCCTCAAGATCAACCATCTCCTTTCCATTTGGCCCCATTCCTCTAGACTGTGGGCTCGCACTAGGTCCAGGTCCAAGTCCAGGTCCAAGTCCTGAATCCTGGCCCCGGCCCCGGCCCCAATGCTGGCGCGCGTTCCAGAGTTCAGACAGAACCAAACACCCACAGCTTTCTCCAGCGAAAAAAAAAAAATACAGTACGGTAGACCATTCTCACCACCACACAGTTGTTTCGCACATACGTTTTCTTTCGTTGACATCTTCTTTATTCCATATTCCATATTCCATATTCCAGAAAGAAGAAAGAAAACAAAACAAAACAAAACAAAAGAAAGAAAAGAAAAAAAGGAGGGAGTTTTTGGAGTAAAGAAAACAAAAAAATCAAACAATTCTTTTTTCAAAAAAAAAAAATCTCTCAATATGCTGGAAGGCTCTGAGCATGCTGTCCATCTTGGCACCGCTGCTCCCATTCGGCCAGCCCAAACTCTCCAAATTACACCTCACTATGCGATAAATCCGGTGGCGCTTATGATCGAGGAATGCATGCGGATTTCGCTGGCGATGCGCAAACAAGGCCGCTGGTCACAAACAGGGGTGGCGGCTATTTTCGGTGCTGCTGATTTTTTCGGC
>JAJMCO010000292.1:0-14665 GCA_030573015.1 Metschnikowia peoriensis | reverse complement strand
AAAAAAAAGTAACATATCCTAATAATGACTCTCGATAACCCAAATCTTGAAGCTTACAAAGTAACTCGTGGGATGTGGCTCGAGTACTACAACCTGGGCAAGGGCACATTTGTTGCCAAAAAGAAATGCAGTGGCTGTTACAACGACGATCGCTTTGTTGTATGGGCAGTATCTGTAGCTGTACAAGCAATTGTTGATGGCGCAAGAATTTATCCTGAGCTCAAACCGTTGATTGGACCAGCCGTGGATACTTTCAAAAAATACAAAAATAATCAAACTAAAGGTTATTCTGCTGCTGAAAATGGCGGAAGTGATAATGATGTGTACTACGACGATGATGCGCAAGTAGCCAGTGCTATAATCACCGCATATGAAGTCACTGGTGATAAAAAATACTTGGACTTGGGCCGTGAGCTAGTTCGTTTCTTGATGGGTGGTTGGGACACGAATATCGGCGGTATGAAGTGGCATGTATCAAAGTCATATGTGAACTCATGTACTACTGCAGAAGTCGCAAAAGCATGCTTGCAAATTTCTAAATTTCTTCCCGAGGAAGCTAGGGTGTATGTCGACTTTGCGGCTAAGTGTATCGACTGGCAAGTGAAGACTCTTCAAGACCCTAATGATAAGTGCATCATGGATGGCATTCAGCCAGAGGGTGGTAAGATTGACGAAGTTAAAATTACTTATAACACAGGAACTACCTTATCTGCCGCATCGCATTTGTACAAAATTACGAAGGACAATAAATGGAAGGACATTGCTGATGAATTGGCAAAGGCTGCAATCAACAGAAATTCTCCATTTTATGACCGCGACTACGGTGATGATCAAAGATATTGGCGTGATCCCTCTTATTGGACCCAGTTGTTGATTGAGGGTTTGGCTGATTACTTGTTGTATGTTGGCTCAGACGTTCCTCAAGATTTGCCTCCAAAAATTGCACAGGAAGTTGAACGTCATTTGAAAATGTTCTACAAATACCTGAAGGACCCTCAGGATGGATTATACATCCAGTCGTTTGAACCAAATCGCACCTTCCAAGGGATCTACGACAGGGAGTACAAGCAAGAATTTGGTGGTAAGAAGGGCCCAGGCTTAAGAGACGATGACAAGGACGGCGATCTCCCTCAAAAGTGTTTGATGGGAGTCGGATCTGCTGCCAGAGTCTTTTTCCAAGGTGCAAGAATATGTCCTCTGATCGAGTGAATTAATAGTATTTTCTTTTCTTTTTGCTATTATTGTGTATAATCCAATGTAATTATGAATCTAATTTCTATCAGATCTTCAATTGTGGCGCTTCGAATGCCGATGGAGTTGGCAATGCAAATGCGTCTCTCTCAATAACGATGATGTCATTATCACTCCACTTCTCCACTTTGAGCACAGGTCTGTATTTCTCAGTGATCCAATATGGCTTCGTCTGCTTGTCCTCCTCAACCGAGTTATCTTCATCATCCTCAATGCGTCTAACCATAGCACTCGTTAATTCTTTTTCAAAGTACTTGTTCGACGCAGACTTGCCTTCATAGTCTTCCGCCTCACGAATGCTCAAACCATCATTATTTCTCTTTTTAGATTTAAAAATGTAGTTCTTGGCCACTTCCAAATTGAGGTTGAGGTCAAAAAAAGCTAACCATTGGTTACCATGAATCCAGACTTTTCCTCCTTGTACGAACATGCCCTCAGGTTTGCTGTCTAGCTTCAAAAACGAAGCTGGGATCAATTCACTATTTCTTTGAGACCATGGTGTCAAAAGGCTCTGGTCATTCTTGCCAATATTGAACTCAAAAAGTTTGTTTTCCTCCGTAAGTATGATAAGTGTATTTTTCTCGGTAAAAGCCATCAAGTGAACAGTATTAGAGAGAGTTGCGAGCGTGTGAGCCTCTCCTTCACCAGTGAGAGGCAAAATTTCGACAGTGTTATTGAATCTAGCAACAGCAACCTTAGAATAGTTGTCATTGATAGCAATAGTATGAATCGAATTGAAATGTTCAAAGCCTGCCCTTAAGTTGTTTCCTTCCTGGGCAACAGACTCAACTTCATCGTCCAATTCTATCTCTCCGTCATTAACATTGAATTTATAAATTTCATCCTCAGGAGTGTGGATCAAGATGCGGTTAACATCGTAAACAATGACTTTTTTTGCTCCACTGATCAAAGCATCGAAATTCGTGTCTCTCAACTTTTTGACTTGCAATTTCTGCCCGGTTTCTGTCAACATGAAAATCTTAACCGAGTTAATCGTCGCAACTGCCAAGATCGAAACAGAGTCCGAAGACTCACCTATGCTTATAGAGGTCACATTGTCCTCATCCGAAAGGCTTACTTTTGCAACTAATTTATGCTTGTCATCAGAAAGACGCCAAATCTTCACAGTTTGGTCTTGGAACATTCCAATCAATTGGGAAGTTGGACTAAGTGCGATATTTGAAACTTGTTGGTCCATCAAGATTTTTTTGTAGGGGCCCATTTGGAAATTTTCGACAGATTGGACAATAATCGAACGCTCAACGCCTCCTGAAACCAAAAAGTTGTAAGCTTTGCTCTCAAACAAAGCAAGAGTTCTGACATCATTCAGATGCAAGAGTCTGCTATAGTTGTGGATCCACTTAGATCCCTTCTTAGACTTGCTGCTCAAGAAGGAAAACTGATGAATTTTTCTGTCAATGCCCGCGGAAAAGACTTTCTCGCTACCAGCGTCGCAGGTAAGAGATAAAACATCTGCCTCATGAGCCGAATAGGTTTGAAGCAAAGAAAAAGTATTGACATCCCAAAACTTCACTGAGCCAGTAGAGTCTCCGGTGACAAATTGATTACGGGATGGGATAGGAACAACGGACCAAACCAAAGTGGACTCCGTCTTCAGCTTATCAACCTTCATTGAACACAAGATTTTACCTCTAGAATCACCTTTGACAGCCCAACAACGAACTTTTCCGTCAGCACATCCGCCGATCAACATGTCATCTCCGTACCATCGCATACCTAAGACTCTTTGATCTTGTCTTTGGCAAATAAACTCATATTCCATTACCCCACTTCCTCCAGAAATGTCCACAACAACGACACTTCCATCATCACAACCGACAGCGAGCTTCGTTCCTGATACATTGCTATCGATACACCAGATGACGCCTGCATTGCAATTCAAGTTGGCTCTGGGTCTTCCGGTGGTCAAGTCCCACTCAGTGATATAGGTCGAGCCGCCAATGGAAAATAATCTGGGAATTTCACCTTCAGTATGAGACCACACTAAACCTTCGATAGCGCGGCCACGGGCACCCGGTAGCGTCATTTCATGACGCCAGTTGTATCTAGGATTCCAGATCTCAATGTCACCATTTGACCTTCCCACTGCAAGACGCAATCCCAGGGGAGCGACTTTAGAGGTATCGCTAGCATGAGAGAATGCCAGCGCTGTTATACTATGGGGTGTATAATCCACAAATCTACACCTGTGAATGTCCATTTTCAAGTTGATAAAAGATACTAACGGAAGATAATTTTTGCCATGCAGGTGATGAGTTAAAAGTGAAAAGTGAGAAGCGCATCGGCTGCGAAATGTACGGGCGCGCACCTACGCCGGCTCTCAAAATTAATCCATCGCGAGGGAGACTGCGTGAATATGTTGATTAGTTACGTAAGGGTTTAGAATACTCCTTTACATTCTCATACGTTACTAAAGCTGATCTCAAATTTTCAAATTTAACTTTCTTGTCTAATTTTATTCAATGTAATTGTTGTCCCGCAACACTCTAGACTTAGAAAAAAGAAAATGTCTTCAAGTTAGGATATACACGTAATCTGCTTCAAACAAAACCAACAAATTTGTTGAGAAGCGCGAGTAACCTGATAAACCACTTGTTTTCGTCGGTGTTAATCACCATATTAATGATAAGCTCCTTTTGGCTTTTCCCCTTTAGTTGCTTTTTCACGATAGTTCGTTGCACAACAACACTCTTGTTGACACACCAGACCACAAAAAGAATGGCAAGCAAACTGAAGGTCAAATTCTTCAAGAGGTGAAACCCACTTTTACCAACACGCTTGATTAAGAAGAATAATTTTTTCCTAAGCTTTTCTAAGTTCTCAACTTCTTCGTCCAGCTCTGCATCATCGGGCTGAAATTGGGTCCCTGAATATTTTCGAAATGCAAACTCCTTGCTTAGCTTATTTATAATCAGATTGACCTGACCTTGCCAAGCTCGGAAATCATCTAGGTTCGATGCTGATGTCGATGCAAAAGCATCAGCATAAACTGGGAGTTTTCTATCATACTTTGCAGCAACAGTATTTGAAAGAGGACCCGATAATCTTTGGGGGTGATAGATATCATTGTTCGATGATTGAATATTTCTTCGAGAATGCAGGTATATTTGTTCGAGATTGTTTTTGTGTTGTTGAGCCAGCACCAGTGCAGAGTAGTTGCTCTGCAATGGCCACGGGGTACCTGTGGATAGACGATCCAATTGGTCGGCGTTAGAAATCACCAGCTGAGCCACATTATATGGATATGGTGCCTTAATGGAACTGAAGTGTTCGTCTTCGTCAGTAAATTCTATATTCTTGATCTGATCCCATAGGAATTCCAACTCGCTGAGCAATTCACGAGCTTCCAGCGTGCCGCTGGCATATACCCTCATGGTTTCAATGAGATACAGAATATAGCTTCTTTTTGCTTGCGTTTTAGAGAGGCCCTCCTCTCTTTTCCAGGCATCCCATTTCTTTTTTGCGCCTTCGTCCTCTATCTTGTAACCCTCTGGTCTGGGCATGATGCCTTGAACATTTCCCTCTGTGGCCTGCTTGTAAAGTCCATATAATTTAATTCTGTTTTCTGCTGGAGGTCGAGGTAACAGACCGTAATTGGTACGCGAAGATAAAGCCCGGATGGTGGTGATGGCCTTAACGAAAACCCGATCTAAAATGAGTTAGTTTATCAGTCAGGTGCACGGAAGCGAGAGTAAGGATACTTCTTTCACAAACTATGAATTATTTATTTCAGACCATCGCGATAATTGTAACTGTTTCAGACATACCTATAGAGTCTGACATTGATGGCTGACGTTTAAATAGCTTAAAGGAGAAAAAAAAGTATGCTTTGTTTAGGCTAAAGACGGAAGTGTCACGTGCGGGTGATCACCCCTCGGGCCAGGCCAGGAATGGAGTCTTTGTGGGGCTATTTGCGCTCACCGCACCGAGAGATTAATTGCGAACAAAATCACAAGCCTCTATAACCGAGTGTTTGGAATAATAACTTAGAAGGAACATTTAGTAGAAATTACGAGGCTGCATGCAATCATCACCCCTTTCTTGATATTATATGTCGTAACTTGATATACAATGAATCTTAAAAAAGGTGCGTTCCTGCTAGCATTATGCAGATATCTACTAGAAAGAGCTCTACAGCAAAAATCTCAGTCGTTAAACGATATTAAAACCCTATGTATACAAAACTTAGTTCTCTGGAACATCGATCTCACCAGCGTTGATGGCCTCGATGATGTCATGTGGGTTCTTGTAGTCAACACGACATCCGACAGATTGAGCAGTACCCAAGATCTCCTTGGTGACGGAGGCCAAGTTCTTACCGAAGGACTTGTCCTTCATTTGTCTGGCAATCTCGAAGATTTGGTCCAATGGAATGTTACCGGAGTGCTTGACGTTCTTCTCCTTTTTTCTGTCTCTAGGTGGCTCCTTCAAGGCAGTGATGACGAGGGAAGAAGCAGATGGGACAACGGAAGCAGTGGCTTGTCTGTTTTGGATTCTCAATTGGACAGTGACCTTGATACCCTTGAAGTCCTTGGTGGCCTTGGCGATATCTTCACCGACCTTCTTTGGGGACAAACCCAAAGGACCGATCTTTGGGGCCAAGGCGGAGGAAGCACCGATTTCACCACCAACGGCTCTCAAGTAGAGGAACTTAACTTCACTAGGGTCGAACTTTGGAGGCATGTTGAATTCTTCTTTGGGTGGTGAAAAAGTTCTGTAATTGTAGAAAATTTTTTTGGATAAAGGGTGCGGCAGCCGACTCTGTAAGTCACGTGCATTACGCGGGTACCGGCAGTGATGAGAGATGGTCTCAGACGTTAGGGTTAAAGCCCTAATTATTATCTGGCTCGCGCTATGCGACATAAATGCAGTCCAGCCCTACTTCTAATTAAGTGTAGCTCATCTGTGTGATTAAATATTAGGAAGGCAAGCCTCCCTTATATAATGTACCAGAAGTAAAAGCAGTAGTAAATATTTATCTTCCGTATTGTTTTATTCGGGTTTCAGTTATTTGGGACTAAGAAATAAGAGCTTCTTCCACCGGAGGGTGGCCTCGTGTGCGGAGGTATTAATTTGGGCTGATTGTTAATAATTCAAATACACTGACATCGATACAGTTTTCATACAGCATAAAAAGATTGTTCAAAAATGTAATTGCACTCAATTGAAATATTGCTCGTTCTATTTTTCATAACTACGTGATTCGCGATACATCAAGACAAAATGAGGTGTTCGGCACAGCAGAGTTACATTGGAACATGGACAGTTTTCGGGACAGTTTTCCAATAAACTTTGGTCATTAGTGAACTACTGAAGTATGTATTAGAGCGTTCCTCCTGGAATATCGTCACCTATCCTGGAATCTTCGTAACCAGTATCGTTTTCTGAAGTTGACGCACGCTCCCTTAGCATTATTGCGGGGTTTTGGCCATGCTCTTGTAACTCTTTGAAGATCATCACAGGCTTTTCCGTAAGCTTCAATATTCTCTCTTTATCCCCATAACAAACAACAAGTACGTACTTTGACCATTTTTCTCTCGGAATATGATGTCTTTTCATCGCGTGTTGTAGAACTTTCAAGCAAGTATCGTCAGACGAAGCTTTCAACTGTTTAAGGGGCTGATTTGATTGGCTGGAAGATGCAGGTGGGGTATTTGAAGTGACCAGACTCGAAGAGAGTTTATTTCTTGATACAACAGGTCTCTTGTTGGAAAAAACGTCTTGCTGGGAGGTGGTCTTGTGATTCGAGACATCATGCAAGTCTTCTACACTTGCGGATGGAGTTTTGGCATCCACAAGCCGGGGCTTTGACGGAAATCTGGAAGATGATCCCATCTTCATGTCGGTAATTTTCCCAACACCAACAGAAAGAACAGACCCCAGAGAGAATCTATGTGACTGGGTAGGACTTGAAACAATTTTCTGTTTCAGAATAGACTGACCACTACTGACTTGAGGAGCCAGGTTTATGTGGCTTTGCAGCGATCCACCGGAGAGAGATCTTGTCGGGGAAGGAAGATTGGCCGGAGAAAGTCCAACCGTCTGCGGAGAAAAGCCTGTTATGCTTGGAGAAGCGCCCGGAATTAGAAGTGTTGTCGCCGTAGTTGGCGTTTGTCCGTTTTCAGATTCTGACGCCAGCCACGAATGCGTGGAGAGAATCGAATGGACTGATTGTGTGGGCAGCGTAGCATGAACTCCAGGATCTAAAGTTGGCGTAGGTAGCGGCTTTGAATCCTTGATAAGACGGATGACTGGGTTAAGTTCCGTTCTTAGTTTCTTAAAGTTCTCATTGAGTTTTTTAATTTCCATAGAATCACCCGCGAGTTGTCGTGAAGATTGGCTCAAATCACGAAGTAGACTCAGGCATAACGAAAGTGCCTCCATGGACACGTAGTTTGAGTTTATATCTATTGAATTCAAATTTAAACCATTGTCCTGAAGTAATATGGCCCCATTTCCAGTGAATTGAGATGCCAATAATTCATTAATCTTCTTCTTTAATCGAAGTCGGGAGGCTAGCAGTTCAATCCCTAGTTCTCGCAAATGCCCCGTTGTAAGAAATGGCAATAAAGAGCCATCTATATTATGCTCAATGAACGACGATCTCAAATCTTCGCCGATTTCAGTCAGGAAATGTTGGGAGACCTGTGCTGGGTCCCACTCTAGAAAGTTTTCAGGCATTTCTGTGGTTATGAAGACATGTACGGGCCCGTATGTTTTAGAATCCTCAAAACACTATCTTTCAGAAGGAACAGAAAGGGATGTGAATGAAAAGGAAGTTCAGCGAGAACGTAATATTACGGTTTCTGAAGTTGTTATCAATAAATCTAATGATGTTCCGGTCTATTATTTTGGGTTTATTTTCGTTTAAAAGCTTAAAGTCTCAAATCTGTCGAACGGTTCCATTTCGTCGTGGAACAGCATGTATGCAGAGTTCCCGCATGAATGGAACGCGGCGAGAGCGAGCACGAACAATAGAGAGTTCCAAAATTAGAAAGAGGAGAAAACCGATACACCTGAAAAATTAGAAATACAAGGGAGATTTTGAAAAGAGAATAAAATGGAGAAAAAAAAAAGTAGGGACCAGAATTGCTCAAGGTTTTTTTTTTCTATCTGAAATATCACGAAGTTTTGAAACAAGGAGAACAATGTAATTCTTTGAGAATCTGCTTTGCGGCTCCTGGGCGAGATTCCATTTCAGGTCTGCGTGTCATCTCCGCACTCGTTGGTTGCCATGACCGAAACAATTAGCCTGCGATTGAATGAGGTATGAAAAAGTCAGATTTATCGATTTATTTTCTTATTTAAAGTTTAATAAACAATGGACAGCTAATTGCTTGTGACTCTTTCTTCCTCATGTTGATGCAAAGAAAAATTCACAAGAATCCTATAAACCAATAAACAATGGTGGCACGTTGCCTTTCTCTCCGCGCAAAAAGGCGCGTTCTTAAATCGATCTGAAGCATAAATGGGAAACGTCACGCTCGCAATAGCTTGCCGCATTTTTTGGATTTGCTTTCCCTGCACCACAAGTTTCGATCATGATAAGACCATCATTCGCATTTGCTCTTATAGTAGTTTGCTTCTACTTTATTCTCAATATCATGGCTACAGACGAACAAAAAGAACCACAAGACATTCTCATTGATATGGGTGGGAAAAAGATCCCTCTCAGCAAAATTAATAAACCCCACAATGTTGTTGTTGGGGGTGCGCACAAGGCTGTTCCAAACTTGAAGAATTTCCCACCTTTGGAGCCGTGGGCTCAAGAGCAACAGGAGAAAGACTCGGCTAAGACCGAAGAGAAAGCTAAGACCGAATCCAAGTCTTGAAATGTAATTGAGTTTAGTTAGTTAATGAATTCCCCTTCATGTTTCAAATCGTATTTTCAAAATCTACAGCTTGATTTAGTTATTGTGGCAAAGCCCGCATAAGAGAGATTCGCCTTAGAGCTCAACCTTAGTTTAATTGAAATTAAAGGAACGATTTTTACGAGTCTTTTGAAAAAGTCTTCTTTTTGCTGCAACCTTCTTTTTGCTGCAACCTTCTTTTTCTTTCTTTTCTTTTTTCCTTTTTTTGGTTTGCGTGGTCTCAAATACCTCTCCAAGAGTCAGAAAATGTTAAATCATTCTTCCCTAATCAGGGGAATGCCAGAGGCTACGACCCAAATTCATGAATAAGAACCAGTCTTTTTCAAGTATATTATCATAAAATAGAAAATTGCGAATTGCCATGGACCGAAGATTAGGCGATTTTAGAAAGTCTAAATGCAATTCTCTATCCAGTCAAAGCTTGTGGAACAACTCCAGCGTGGCGTTTTTGTGGGGAAGTGGGGAGTGCTTTAATCTCGAGACGAGACAGAATTATACAAGAACGAAAAGAATTTCCCCACCCAAAAATGACAACTTTGATTGTAAAGAAAACCTTACATGTGTCTTCAAGAAAAATTTAAAAGAACACTGTTTTTTCAGCTCTGGAAGGCAAAAAAAAACAAAAAAAAAAAAAAAAACATTGAGACAATGGTCTCAATTAGCCCGATTTCGCGTCCACCCCTCTGCTTTTGTCACGGGTAAATTGGGCTCGCGCTCGTGACTCTCAATCAAGTCAAAACTAATTAAAGCGCCAAACTGAGGAGAAGTTTCCCATAATGTTTCTGCCCCGCCGGTTGGTTCGGATGGTGCTTTATACAGTGGGACTTACTTTTTTTGTTCTGTTTGTCTTGCTAATTGCAAACCGCACGAGATCTACACATATCAAGGGGGTTCTCCCATCAAAATTAGTTCCTCTGTACTTCCAGCCAGGCTCAGAATCCTATATTGTTGATATTGCCATAAATGATTGCAATATTTTTTCCAAAAGTTCTGCGAACTGTGGAATTCCAAGAGCTTCGGAAGGACTTTATGGAGATGTGGGGATCAATGGAGGCTGGGTACGCGTCGAAAAAGACTTGCTTCTCGGTTTGCATTGGACTGCAAAGCGTTATCTTAGTGTGAAGAGAATCTCTCGCGAGCACTATGAAATTCATGGGGACACGGTTATATTGGACATGACCGTAGGTGATCCTGTCGAAGATTGTGCAATTCAGGGAAACACAAAGTGTATTCCAAAGTCCGTAATGGCAGATATCAATAAGATACATAGTCCCAACAAGGACAATTTGATCAGACTGAAAGACATGAACAAAGATGAGAAGCTCATTATAGAAGGCGATGAATCAAAATCCACAGAGATGTACAACAAAAACTACGGAAAAGGTACGGGAGAAAAACAAGAAGCCCACTTCCATGAAACAACCAATTCAAAAAGCACCCATTCATCTTCAAATTCCGGGATTACTGATGCAGAAGATAATTCAGACAAAGAAGACGCAGTTTCTTTCGCTGACAAGAAAAATACCAAGGACAAAACCGGAGATGCCAATTTTAATGCAGGCAGGAGCGAACTTCGAGAGCGCAAAACTCTGGAAATTCAAAAATTGACGAGACGTGGCTTTGGCCTCGGAAAGCGTTATGCGGAGACTTCACATAATAATCCCAAGAATGATATGAGAATACCCTCAGACATAGAAATCGCTGATTCAGGCTGGACGAAGAAGACAAACAATATTTGGGTGAGACTTGGCAAGCCAAACGAGAACAGCGTTTCTGGAGTAGATGTTCTATTTGGGGAAGATGCAGTTGAACCTCGACCTAATTGGTCCTTGATTAGAGCTCCGTTGAAGAAGCTAGGATATTCTGAATACAGGCTACCCAGATTATCCATCAGAAGAGGTAGAAAAATTGATTACAAAAGCCTGCAATTTCAACCGGAAATTGAATTTGGTGCGGACGGTAAATTCAAGATTTTGCAAGTTGCAGATCTTCATTTTAGCACCGGGTTTGGCAAATGTAGAGACCCTTTCCCAAAAGAAAGTATCAAGGGCTGCCAGGCTGACCCGCGGACAATCAAATTTTTGAACCGTGTTTTAGATATTGAAAAGCCCGACTTCGTCGTCATGACAGGGGATCAAGTTTTTGGAGATGAAGCGCCAGACCCAGAAACTGCTTTGTTCAAAGCGGTAGACCCTTTCATTAAAAGGAAAATTCCGTTTGCAATTACCCTTGGGAACCACGATGATGAGAGCAAACTATCAAGAGAACAATTGATCAACCTCGCTTCATCACTTCCATACCTGTTTGCAGCTTCTGGACCTGAAAATGTTGATGGGTTTGGAAATTACGTGATAACTGTACGAAATAATGAAAGCAGAAATACTGGGGCCATCTTTTATTTTCTTGACAGCCATAGTTACTCTAAGCAACCCAAAACTAGCCCAGGTTATGATTGGTTCAAGGAATCACAAATTGAATGGCTAAAAGAGAAAGCCCTGGAACAAAAGGATCTTACTGACCAGAATTCCCCATTTAGCATGGCGTTTTTCCATATACCTCTTCCGGAATACCTCAACCTCGATCAACCTCGAGTTGGACAACTTAGAGAAGGTATTACAGCTCCAAGACATCGCACGGGAATGAGAGAGGCCCTTGGTGCGGCTGGAGTTCAAGTCGCGTCTTGCGGGCATGACCATGAGAACGACTTTTGTTTGGTTGACACGCAAAATATAGACACGGAATCACAAAACCTGTTGTGGTTGTGTTATGGCGGAGCTGTCGGAGAAGGTGGCTATGGTGGTCGAGAAGGCTTGATAAGAAGACTTAGAATATTTGAGTTGGACTCTTCTTCCAAAAGTATCAAGACGTGGAAAAGAGCGGAGAATAATCCGGATGAAAAGTTCGATGATCAAATGGTTGTTGAAGATGGGAAAGTCGTCACATTGGTGTGGTAATAAAAGCAAAAATATAAGTATTTTCAGACACGAATTATCACTAGAGAAACGAAGGCCCACTTAAAACTACCTCAAAATCACTTTTCGTCTATTTAAGGTTTAATAGAAATTAATATACCCATTATCCACTTTGTCTCTAATTCCGCAGCCGCATCTAGTGTGGGCGCGAACTTGCATTAGGTGGGGGCGTGGATCGGAATGAATATCCAATATACAACACTACTAATCCGAGTAGTGTATTCTTGGAATCACAATTATCTTTGCTTATTGATTTATCATTGAACAAGAGGAAAACTCGCATTAAGGAAAATTTCAAAGAAAGCCAAGGCTATGTCCGAGCCCACAGACATCTACACGTGGCTATCACGCTCCAGGTGCCAGCAATACCACAACAAGTTTGTGAATAATGATATTACAGTCGACCTTCTTCCCGAGTTGGACACTGATGCCCTCAAAGAATTAGGTGTTTCTAAGATCGGGGATAGAATTCGTCTTGAAATAGCGATTGCCGAGTTGAAACTGACCACGCTAAAGAAGAGAATACCTCTAGAAGAAGTACGAAACTATCTTGAACAGGAAAGAGTATCATCAGGAAGAAAACATGACCCTGTAACATCTATTGTCTCACCTGAAGTGACTTCATCGAGGATAGTCACGTTCATTCTTCCTGACGGGTCTTTGATGAAGGTGAATGTTGAGGGATGCTTTAATGCACAGCTGATTAAAAGAAAAGTGCTCAAGAAATTGGGAGTCAACGACGACGACAATGAATATGATACATTCATACATACCGTTGTTTCCAACGGCACACGAATTTCGTCTCTTTACGATGTCGAGTTCGTCACGATATGCTTTTCTCCAGATCGACCAGAGAAGCACCGCATAATGTTGACGCCAAAAAATGAGGCACCCACTCCTACTGCTACTGAAAAATCTCTTCGTATTCTACAAAGAATGGCTGGTCGTAAACCAGCAAGTACAAATATTAAAAATTTCTTCGGACAACGCCCACCAAGTGAATTGATATCCTCCAACTTAGGAGAGTATTTTCCCACCGCTGGCCTGCATGCCTTAGAGGCAACAATACGAAATTCTGTACGCCACAGCATCAGGAGCCTGCGAAGATTCAATTTTTCAGGCTCAATGCTGAACTTGCTGTTGGGTAGACCATCAATCACTTCTGAAGAGCAGTGGTATAGAGGCATTAACCAAAAACGTACGATAGGTGACGTATTAGTGCACAATGACAACATGTTGGATGAAGCTAAGAATTCATCTGACACGGTATCTCTCTCAAGCAGAATATTACTGAATCAGCCAACCCAAACTATGAATCCTGCGGACGACAATGAACTGATGGCATCACATCATACAACACAGAGCTTCAACAAGAATAGGCGCTCTATAATGACACTGTTTGTGTCCGGAAATAACAGGCAATCGCGCATCGAGCTCATGAGCATAGATTCAGATTCCGATGAGGAAGAGGAAGAAGGAGAAAGCGACTTCTTACTGGAGTATGGAGACGATTGTAGCGAAAACATAGAAGACTTGAACTTTTTAGGGGGCAAAAAATGGCTACAAGGTGCTAGAATAGGTGCCGGTAGCTTTGGTACGGTTTACCTCGGTATGAATCCCATGAGCGGTGAGCTAATGGCTGTGAAGCAAGTGCCAATTTCGTCAGGGTCTTCGAAACAAAACGAGGTCCAACGTTCTATGATCACCGCTTTACAAAGAGAAATGACGCTACTCAAAGAGTTAAAGCACGAAAACATCGTCCTCTACTACGGTCTGTCATCAGACGAGAACTTCCTAAACATCTTTTTGGAGTACATTCCAGGAGGATCTGTCCAACTGATGCTACAACTGTATGGCCCATTTGAAGAACCATTGATTCGAAACTTTACCCGTCAAGTACTTGTAGGCTTGAGTTACTTGCACGGTGTTGATATTATACATCGTGACATTAAGGGCGCTAATATTCTCATCGATATCAAAGGCGTGGCAAAGATCAGCGACTTTGGTATTTCCAAGAAGGTGAATACAGGAGAAGAAGATGAAGATAATGCAAACATGGGCAAACAAGCCAAACGGGCTTCACTTCAGGGCTCGGTATATTGGATGGCCCCGGAGGTGGTGAAACAAACGGCCTACACGAAGAAGGCTGATATTTGGTCGGTTGGATGCTTAATTGTGGAGATGTTTTCAGGTCGTCATCCTTTCCCCAATTTCAGCCAAATGCAAGCGATATTCAAAATAGGGACACATACCCGTCCAGAAGTACCAAAGTGGTGCACCGCTGAAGGTCAGGACTTTCTTGCAAAAACATTCGAGTTTGATTACGCGCAGAGACCCAATGCTGTGGAATTGCTCACTGAACCTTTTTTGGCACCCTTGATTGTCTCTAACATGAATAACGAAAAGAGTGTGACATCACCATCGGATCAGCAGGAATATTCTCCTTAATTTGATATTGTTTGAGCATTTCAAATACGTTTTCGGCCTTTCGGGAAGCGGCTGCAAAAAATAGCTCACTTGGCATAATTCTCGGGGTTTTCAGATCCCAAT
>JAJMCO010000291.1:0-14694 GCA_030573015.1 Metschnikowia peoriensis | reverse complement strand
CAGTAACAGTCGAAAGCGTGGTGTAAGAACCAGTCCAGGTAGAAGTGGTGGTGGCACCAGTCTTAGAAGGAACCTCAACAATTGGAGTAACAACACCGTCTGTTCCGGTCAAGGTCGTAAGAGTAGTGTACGAGCCTGTCCAGGTAGAAGTGATTGTTGCAGCAGTGCTAGTTGGAACCTCCACAACAGGAGTCTTAATGCCATCAGTACCAGTAACAGTCGAAAGCGTGGTGTAAGAACCAGTCCAGGTAGAAGTGGTGGTGGCACCAGTCTTAGAAGGAACCTCAACAATTGGAGTAACAACACCGTCTGTTCCGGTCAAGGTCGTGAGAGTAGTGTACGAGCCTGTCCAGGTAGAAGTGATTGTTGCAGCAGTGCTGGTGGGAACTTCAACAATTGGAGTAACGTAACCATCATTACCTGTTGACGAAACTGTGGTGGTAAATGCACCGGTCCATGTTGATGTAAGAGTGGATGCAATTGGAGGAGTCGTAATTGCGGGAGGGAAATCAGAGGAGCAAGACACACAAGCAGAGGGTGCGCCATTAGGGGGTGGCGCACTATATGAGATGCTTCCACCAATTGAACTCTTTCCAGTTTTGAATTGAGACTGCGAGTAGCCTGGACCAATATTAAAATTTATACCACGCGCATGGGTTGAAATAGTCAAGATACCTGTGCTGGGAGAATAAGAGTGGGATGCGGAAGACGATTCGACGTTAATTGTATTTCCATTACCAAATCCCGCAACCTTGTACGTTGGGTAGTTACCGTGTAATCCCAGGCCCATTCCATGAACATTCAACATTGAAGTTGAAGATGAGAGGTAGATGGTCTGTTCTTGAGCGACCGAAAACATATGATCATGTGCAGAGACGTGCAAATCCATCACTGCGTAATCTCCAACTGTAATACAGCCACCGCCCTCGATGTGAGTTGACTGCTCCCAGTTGACGTTGTATAAACAAATAGAACCACTGTTCGTGATAGTTGCATGACCATCTGAACCCAAGTCTTGATGAATTTTTACATCACCTGCCTTACCAGAATTCTGTTTGATAACAATTAGACCCTCGTTGTTCCACTTGGTGACAGAAGTAAGCTTGATTGGAGAGTGAACCTCGAAGTCGGGAGTACCAATGTAAATCTTACCTGTGTTGATGAAATGACCAGCGGGAGCAATGTTGTAAGTAGGAATATGAGGTGAGTTCAATCCATTAAACGCAACGGTGCCACTATTAATGAAGTGGTGGCCAGTCATACTGACAGATGCCCTCCAACCATTAGAACTAGTGACGTAGAATCCCCCCTTATTGTCAACACTGCCAGCCAATCTAACAAGATGGGTGTTGATAACTGAGTAGTAAACGCCCGGGTTGATGATAAGATCTCCCA
The DNA here is from genome assembly GCA_030573015.1 of Metschnikowia peoriensis. Taxonomy (NCBI): domain Eukaryota; kingdom Fungi; phylum Ascomycota; class Pichiomycetes; order Serinales; family Metschnikowiaceae; genus Metschnikowia; species Metschnikowia peoriensis. Next base: position 13,299 of record JAJMCO010000291.1, on the reverse strand, counting down.
AATTCAAATCCGCAGATGAAGAAACAATCGTATTTCTGGTGATAGTCACAGCAGACACCAGGCTAAAAAGGCAAACGAGCACAGTGAATACTGCGCGAATGCCAGGTCTCATAATTATTTAATCGGATAATCGGAGTGTGTTATGTGGAAAAAAAATTGACGGATGAAAATGGGAGGATTCGCTCCTATTTATGTCCAACTGAGCAAGGTATCCTAAATTGTTTTGGCTTGCTCAGTTGTAAAGTTGAGTGCAGATATTTCGTGAGATCCTTATCACTGCAGCTCAAAGATTTCTGCATCATGCATGACGTTGAGCATATAAGCGCTCGCGAATCTCGAAATAATGTGCAAGTAATGTCTGTTAGGTCATACTTGGTATGTCGTAAGCGTAAGGCGTGCTGAGAGTTTTAGTTTTGCCCCCTGCTTGAAAAACATTTGATCAGAAGCTTGAAAAATTACGAGGAAGTTCAGTACATATATTTACGAAATATTTTTATGATAAATAGAAGGGATGAAATTCCAAAATAGAAAAATAAAAACTTGCCAGTCGTTTGAGATCCTTTTACCCGGCATTGACGAGACAACAAAAATTGCCTCACGCCCTCATTTTGTATGTAGTATGCCAAGACTACTCGTACAGGATCTGTGAATGTCTCCCGACTTCATATTCGCGACATGTATTCAAAGGACTGCATAAGGGCTTTACGGCCCGCCTCGCTCTAGAAAGAACGTGATCGGTTATTTTCCGACCGAGAATAAGAAGGACAAATCTTCTCGAAGCTTTTTTTTTTTAACAACCTGATTTAGCAATAACCTGATTTTTTGCAAAAAAAATTCGTGAGAGTAAATCTATAAGTGTAGTAATAATAATAAAAGAAAAATAAAAAAAAAAATAAATATATATATATAAAAAAATAAAAAATTAATGAAAAAAAATAATGAAAAAAAGAAATTAAAAAAAAGAAACGTGACGGCTTGTTTTATCCATATCATGAGCGTCATTCTGGCCCAGACACTACCTGCTTTTATGCCGAACATTGACAGACAAGAACGCGCCCCGTTTCAAAATGTCGTGCTTGTTGTCTGTCTACATCAAAACTTTCGGAACCCAAGCACTGAGGAGGAACAGCGAGACATAAAATATGAGGAGATGAAGGTTACAGAAAAATGGTGAATTTTTTATGAGGGTACAGCTATTATTAGAATCAAAAAAAGAACTTTATTAAAGTAAAAGAATAAAATAAAATATATCTGACGATCCTCCGGCTTTGTTTTTGTTTGCGGGGACATCTTGCGTAGAAAATAGATTTTCACATTTGCTTCGCAAATACGGAAGCGAGAACGTCGCATGCTTTGGAAAAGTCTCAACCCCCGGAATCTGCAGCTGGCATACGAGCTATAGCGGTGAAAAAAAAAAATTTATAGAGGCGAATCACAACTAAAGTCACATGCTTTGCTGGATAATCTTGGGAGTGTTGCTTTCGATTACCCCGGATCCATCAGCTTTATACAAAAATAATTTTCTAGCTTTCCCGGTTTGCTTAGACAGCACATGAGGATTGGATGGCTCATTCCTCTCACCTTTAAGCAAGCGAATTTCGCACGTGGTGCGGGTTGGTGAGCAAGGAGAAATGAGGCCTCAATATACAGATATCAAAGTCTCTCGCGACGGCCGCATCAACGTAAAACTTGTTGCACAGAAGTAATCAGCATCAATATACAGGTCTCTCGCGACGGCCGCATCAACGTAAAACTTGTTGCACAGAAGTAATCAGCATCAATATACAGGTATCAAAGTCTCTCGCGACGGCCGCATCAACGTCAAGCTCATTGCATAAAAGCAATCAACCTCAACATACACGAAGTCCAAGTCTCTTGCGACGGCTGCACCAACGTCAAGCTCATTGCATAAAAGCAATCAACCTCAACATACACGAAGTCCAAGTCTCTTGCGACGGCTGCATCAACTTCAAGCTCATTGCATAAAAGCAATCAGATCTTCTGAATTCATACCGACAACAAGATTATCATGAAAAAGGTTGTCTTTTCAATGGATGTGGTATGTTTTTCTCCATTAATACTCACCAAGCTTCCTAGTCAATGCTTTTCATGGGCCCCTTAAGTGTGCGTACCCCGCCCTCAATGATATTGGCTGAGCCTAGATCTCCATTGAAATTTATAAACAAATGGTTGTCTTCGGTGGTTTAATGTTAATTTTCCTCCAAAATTAGAACAAGAACATACTACTGTAAACCACGTGCGCTCATCGTGGTCAACAGATTTCGCGGTCAAGAAGCAAGTGGTCATCCGCGTTGTGCCACGCACGATAAATTTCATGAAGGGGGGGGGGAGGGGGAATTTAATAAAAAAAGAACAAAAAGCTTGCCAATGAGTTAAATATTAAAAGCGCCAATAAGTTCTCTAAATTGTATTATGCCTATTTTAAATGTTTGAAACATACCTAGAATATTTTATATCATCTTGTTTTTTCAAAGAAACATCAAATTCATCAGGGCGTAATCCGTGGAAAAAGCACAGGAAAGCGTGACCCGCTCACCAAATCTTTGTCGCATGCCGGATGTATTGCACGTACGACGGCTTTCTTCACACAGCCTTTCATCGGCCACATTTATGGCCGTATATGTAAATGAGGCGCCAAGAAAACGGATGGTTGTATTGTTCATTCCTCGAAATCAAAGAGGATTTAACCGCAATTGATATGATTTTACACCTCAATCACGAACGTCATTTTTTTTAAAAAAAAAATGGCTTTTTTCCTTCACACTTGACGGCCCAATTTTTCAGACGGACTTCTGATTTGTAACTGCTTTAAAAGGTTGTCTTCTGTTATTTTTTGAGGTGATCGCTTCCCAAAAATACTCGTCATGTCTGTTGAGAGTAATTGCACTTTTCACAAGCCTTAGAAAAGACTTTTCATACAAGGAGTGAAATGGAGACGCCGATGCGCACAAACACGTTAGAACCTTCGATCTGACACTCATCAAAATGTGAGGCTTAAAAAATAAATTGCAGTTCATATGCCCCCTATTAGAACGCGACTGTGTTCTTTATAGTATTGTTCATTTAAGTATATGATATACTTCGGACTGTAACTCCTGATCTCGCTAAGCCTTCGAGGTTCCAAAGGGATATTTTCCCTTTTCCCTCGTGAAGAGTTTTATCCACAGACTCGATGAGCGTAAATTGTCACGAGACTAATCACGTGAATATGTACACCCTCCGGATGCGCTAGCAAATCGTCAATATGGTGGCTATATACATCAAAAGGCTTGGTTTCTATCAATTTATTCATCTAAAACTTATTTGCCTCAAAATTGGGCTTACATGTGTAAAACAATCCATTAATTCACCGAAAATTTTTTCGCCAAATTTTTCAAGTTTTTAAAGAGGGCAGAGGGCTTGAGTGCTCAGAGGGTCATTTTGTAGGTTATTACGGTATTTGGGAAATGAGGGAGCATGGTAAAGACACGACCACCGAGATGGGCGGGAGGTCGCGGAGCGAGAAAAGATTTCTCTTTTAATGAGACATCCTATTCACTCACACATTTCTCATAGTTAGGCCCAAAACAGTGGAGAAAAAACATTTAATATACAGGAAATCTGGTATTCTAAGTGGGGCTGAGCGGCGGAGGGGTCGGATAACACGGACTTCATTGTAGTACTTCAAATAAATACAATTACTTATTAAGAATAATTAGTGAACCCTGGTGTGAACTACGTGACTCCAAGTAGTGTACACTTATTCAGCTCCTCAAGGACGCGTACAACAATTCCATTAAGTATTTAGGTTCATCATTGACCTATCAGCGTTCACCAAAACTGGACGAAGCGTGATCTTGAGATTTACGTCTATTTGATCTTTGAAAAGGGTCAAGGCGTTACGTAGAGGATATAAGGATTTCCATCTATTAGTAAAATCATGAACAATTATCAAGTAAAAGCTCGATCAACACTGTTTCCGGTATGTGGCCGGACCTCAGAGTAAATTCCAATAGCTTCTTCGCTTCCGGGCGGTGGAGTCATAAACCGCGCTCCAACAGTTTGCTTAGACGCTTGTCGGGCTTTCACCAGGGCCACAGAGATGCTGGCGGATAAACCAAAAGCCAGCCATGAAAGTTGTCAAAGAATGCTGGCTTAGTCTGAGCTTTTCAAATTACTAAGGCCATGCCCTCGAGCCAGCTGTCATTCATTGCATTGTTCAAGAGAACGTTCTGCGTCATTAAAACTTTTTATACCATCTGATGTCTTATTTTCGTGGCTAAAAGAAACTTCTAAACTGCAGAAAAACGGACATTTGGCAAATAACCAACTGACAGAATGAATCTTTAAAAAAACACAGCGATACAATCAGGCCGGCAGGTGCTTATCAAGGGATTTCTCAAAGATTGCTTATTTAGATCTTCGCCACAATACAGTGCGCAGTTAACGGGTCACACACTCGACGGTTCACTTTTGAAGACAAGTTTTGATTTTCAAATAGAAACTTTAAACCAAAATTAAATGTCCGAGATCGAGGTAATATCCCCTGATAATCATACCGAAGCTGAAACACTCATTCTTTCGGCTACTAAAGAGAGAAGAAATTAAAGTTTTCGTGGTTTTGCAACGTGTTATCTGATATCATGCACCCCCTTGCGCGAGCAGTTGAATGGTTGACAAAGCAAACTGATAGGAGTCAGAATAGACTGTTATTGACCCCAATCAAAGGGGTTTGATTGAAAAAATAGATACTTTACCTTAACTGTGTCGAAGTGTCTCCTCAACACGCTGAGGTTTGAAAAATGGACAATCAAATACTCGCGGCCCGTGAAACGAAGCCATCAATTATAATTGGAAACAATTGGCTATCTAGATACTTGAAAAGGACCGAAGAGCTCATAAGTAGTGAATATATCCTTGCTTAATATGAGACACCAGAGAAGTTCGAGAATTGGTTCAATCGTGTAGAAAGCACCATCGACGAATTCCGCATCGCTGCGTGCGATGTCTACAACGTTGACGAGACTGGTTTTTCCATGAGAATTTTATCAGCCACTCAAGTGAACTAGGTTTAATCCTCGTGGGAATCCAGTAGTTGTTCAGCCTGGAAATCATGAATGGGTGACTACAATCGAATGTATTAGCGCAGGGGTAGTCGCGCTTCCTCCCTTCGTAATTCTCGAAGGCGCTCGTTTTTTAAAGGCTTGGTTTTACAAGTTACCACCCCAGTAGCGATAAGGTGTGACTCAAAACGGATGGAAAAGTCACTATGGCTCTAGTTTGGCTCAAAAATATTTTTATCTCCTGAAACACCAACGGTATAAAGAAGACTCATCGGTGATGATTTCAGTGTTGACCAATCACGTATCGCGGTAATGCATCACGTGATAAGACATCGCGTCGACACATATAAGAGAAGAATTTCTCACTATAGATATTTTAGAGAAACAAGGGTCTGACTGAGTTTAATAGTGACAGAACAGCCCCGTGTATATATACTAACTGGTAATATACTAAAACACTGATTAATAATTTATTACTTGAAATTAACAATCGGCTCTTGTTTTTGATGGTCATAGGAGTTATTTGACAGAGCTTCTTCAGGAAATATGTGTAGAAAATATCGTAAAAATACAGTATATGCCCTGGCACACATCCCGTAAACTTCAATTGCTTGATTTTGTTTCTTTTTCGGTCTTGCAGCGGGCGTATAGAAAGGAACTTTACGCGAGGGCATGATTGAGAATAATTGTTTCCAAAGGACAGAAACACGGCCTTTAGGGCTGTAAATACTGGAAGTGCCTTCAAACCTACCGATTTGTATCTTCCGAACCACAATTCTGTTATTTTCAAGTTTTTACCCATTTTTTTAAATCGAAACCCGAGCTCGAATAAAAGGACATCAGAGAAGACACCCAGGAGAATCCTCCAACCACATAAAAACGTAATAGACTAAAAGATCTAGAGGCCTAAATTAATAACCACATTTCACAAGACAATAAAAGCCTGGAAACCTCTTTAAAAATGCTTTCAAAACAGGTGTTCAAAATTTCGCACACGGCTTATCCGCAGCTGTTCTCTCGCAAGAATTGACGAAGGATTCACTTTTGCACTATTGTTGAAAAGTAGACAAGGCCAAAAAGACAATTCATTTTATAACGCATTTAAGCGGTAGAGGACGATGAAGATATTTTTGCCGCTGGTCCAGGAGCCAAAGAATGCCAAACGATGAAATGACCAAACAGGCTAGCGATGGATCTCCGAAGCAAAAGCTCGGCCAATATTCATGCGGGGCACTGATAATTTGGGGTAAACAATTGGAACAAGTCCTGAAAATTGATATTAACTTTGACATATAAATGAATATCTTTTTATTTTATATAGTATAAATTTAAGTTCCAAGGTCAAAATCTTTAGAAAAAGTGAACCGTTGAGGGGGTGACCCGTTGAGTGATCAGAAATTTTATCATGTTCAGAACTCATCACGGGGAGGTCGGAGTATTGTTGATGAAACTTGGTTTTCAGAGCAACGAGGAGAGACGAGAAAGCTTGCGAAAAATTATGATACAGCTGATCTTCATAAGTGTGATGTCTTTTTTGGTGTTAACTCTCAGATCAGGCTCCTTCATCTAAAACCTATAAGGGGCTGGTAATCATGAAGGAGCCGAATTACGGAGTATTTTTTCTTGGAAGTGATAAATTATTACTGTGGGTTATCGGAGACAAAAAATGCCTCTTGCATCTAGAAGCAATACAGAAGAATTGGTAACCTTGGAATCTGCTTGAAGTTCAAGTGCCAATGCCTCCCTGAGAACGAGTCTCACCATCAAATGGCTGTTGGCTTTTGATGCTCAATCTGGCAGAAGAAAAACGGCTCTAGAAGAGAGCTCGGAGAAGAAGTTTCTTTTACCCATGGATAGTTTCAGCACACATCAAAAAAGCATCTGAATTTTACTCCAGCTCTTCGCCACTTGTCCACACAAAAGTGATCTTCTCACCACCAAATAATACTTCCAAAGTAAAACCTTTGGTTCAATGAATCGTCAATCGTTTCAAAGATGAATACGGGGACCACTTTGTTTATGTGTTCTTGAAGATTCGGACAAAAGACTTGCGCCGAATGAACCTTTTCAAAGTATTCCCCGATCAGTAGCTCTTGGAACCCCTCTGAGATAATACATTTACCCAAAGAAGAAGAAACTGCGGCGTTCTGACTCTGAGAGGCAGGAACATATTACCAGGTATTTGAGAACACGTACAATTATTTAGAATCATAATGCAATTGTGAATGCTCAGTCGAATTTTATCGCCAAGATTAAGAGAAAGAGGATGTCAATGGTTTTTCTAATAACAAGATTGAAGAAGTTTTCGCTCAGTACACTTCAGCAAAGGCAGAGGCGACACGTATGATTATTAGAACGCGAGGGGTTCTCTATAGTGTTGTTTATTTAAGTATATGATATACTACGGACAGTAACTCCAAAATTCGCTAAAGCCCTTGAGGAAAGAAGGGATCTCTTTTTCCTTTTTCCCTCAAGAAGAGTTTTTCCTACAGACTCGATGAGCATGGTTAGTCACGTGGAAAGTCACGTGATGTCCCACTTCTCTGGGTTGCGCTAACAATGATGGAAGACGATGTAGAAGTTATTACCGAAATAAGACCAATGCCACCACTTCTTTCTTTCAAAGAAGCCTTTGATGCATGACAAGTTATAAGTGAGTTTACACGGGAGAAGATTTTGAACTTAAGCGATAATGTACCATGGGGTTCCGCGATTTGAAACAGGAAAAATTTTCGATCTCATTTTTCAACGCCACAGGGTAAATAATTTTTTTTTTTTTATATCTTTATTCTTACATGTCTTTCTATATTATCCCTGGTTTCCACAATTTCCTCATTGACGGGCCTCAGGGTTTGCGGCTGTGTAGACTAGTCAACGGGCTCACGCACATTCTGAGAACACTATTGATGGCCTCTAAAGTACTTGAATTTGTCTCAATGAATTCCTCGAATGACAAGTCGGCAGCCTCGGTATTACGCTTTTTTGAAAGAGTGGTCTTTCGCTTATTTTATTGGTGTGTCCTGAGTACGTCGCTCAATTGCTTCGCTGTAATTGCATTATAATGAGTCGCGCTAAAAGCGCTGTGTAAAAGTTTATTTATCTCTGCCTTCAAGGGCTAATTTGAATATTATGGGGATCTTGAAGTAACTTTGATATTCCCAATATTACTTTTTTCAACCCTTTGTGATAAGATGATGTTCTCGGTTCCTTGACATCATCTGAAGATGAGAGTGGTGTCATAAGACCCTCTCGCAGAGTCTTGGTCTGCAATCGTATTATGTATTTGGTAGTTGATAATCACATATTCAGGATTGTAGGGATTATACCTGCAGTTTCAAAGCTACTCCTAACGTTTTTGGTATGAAAGGTTTCCTTTCTTGCAGTGTTGTATATCCCAATAAAATCATATTTCCTCACGCGCACTTTGCCATCTGCCAATAATTCGATGCCAATTTCATCAGCTGCAAGCAGATGATACCGCCTTTTCAAAGGGCTAAAACAACAAAGATCAAGAGGCTGCAAAAGATGAAAAGTATGAGGAGGCATTTATAGAGGAATAATATTATTCTCAACGCTAATTTTGTCAAATTCCGGGGTTAGGTGACTTCTATGGCCATCAAGTATCAAAAGCCGATGTGTACCCTTGGTCAAAGCCATGATTTGACGAATAAACATTTTTAGCCTTTTAATCGCTATTTCATTGGTTGCCCACCCATTTGCGCTAACTCCTACGCGTCAATTCTCCTCCGCAAGCCAGGAATCGAAAATTTCCTTTCCCTTGAAGATAATAAAGGGCTGCAAAATCATACCTCTAGCATTGATGCATTCAATAGCGGTCACCCATTCCCGGTTGCCATCTTGTATTTCTTGTCTATGGCCGCGTATTTCAGACCCTGTTACAACCTTCCTTGTGACGTTAAACCCCATGTAATAACCAGTTTCGTCAATGTTATTCACATCGTCCGGATCAATGCCATATTGAATGGTGGTCGCCCGCACCGCATCAAACCATATGCGTAAGATTTCTGGTTCTCGGCACTTCGCCCTTTTATAGTCTAAACGCCTGGAGTAAGTTGTAGAGAGCTTGGAGTGTAATAATTTGTATTGTTAATAATCAATCAGGTTTTAGTATAATGTCGTAACGTATATACACGGGGCTGTCCTCTCTTTATCAGTCAGAGCCTTGTTCTTTCTAAATCTACTTTACCGGAGAGAAAATACTTTTATCTCCGTGTCGACGCGAACACAATATCACGTGACTCTTCCTCAATCTGTGATTGGTCAATACGGAAATCATCAGAGTGTCATTTCATGTATCTATTGACCTAATTTATTCCAACTTTTAAATGTTTGCCGGTTTCGCGGGCCGCCAGTAGATAATCCGCCATTTCTTCTCCTCCAGCCGGTGCTTGGGCAATACCGTAAGCATTCATAGAAAGTATCCACTTATCAAGTGATTTCTATCAGAATTGTTTTTAATAGCATCATTTTTTGTCCTGCGTTGACGTAATTCTTACCGCGCTTCGTTCGACGATGGAGAGCTGTCGACGCCACTTTAAAATAACGCACAGCTTCGCTAGAAGACATAATTTATTTGTCTTTTAAGGCTGCTTGTGACAAAAAGAGCTTAGTTTCATTGTCTAACAAAATTGGAGACAGCTGAAGCAGTTGCGGTGGCATGGTGGTTTGTTTTTTCTATAAAAGAATAAATAAAGAGACGCGTCTTTTTTTCCTGTTCCAAATCGCGGTGTGTCCCGGAACCCCGGGCCGGCCGCCGTTGTGTCGTTACTTGTTCCGCCATGCAACCTGTGCTTAATGCGGCTAATCTCTCAGCAGGAAATTTTTGATGGTATTTGTCATGACCTGGGCTTTCAAGATATAATCAATTTGACACACAAATCAAATACTCGTCCAATAGATACATGCCACGCTGGCTGGATGTGAAAATCATCGTCTTGTTGGACGAAAAGTGGGAGAGCCTTTTTAACACGAGGCAGATAGGTACCTTGCTGAAGTCCTGAATCCGAGGTTCAAGATCTTCATATCTCGATCAAAAAAATGTCCTCCTCTATGAATTCTCGTGTAGTTAGGAATTCTCACTCTGTCTGTACCACATCTGCCCCAGCCGAAGCTCTGAATTTCCTCTAAGAAGATTACTTGTGAAAGGGCGAACTTAGCTTCTGGGAACACATACAAAGATACTAGCGCTTCTCAATTTTTGGGAATCGAAACAGAATTTAACTTCTCCTCATCAATTTCAATCATCAAGACGGTGTAAATCAGCCCACCTAAAGTAGCAAAGTATACGACAAAGTGGAAGATGACGAGGAAGCTGTTGGCACTTCATTTGCCACAAGCTATTCTGAAAAGTGCCAATCTATCCGGCATTTGTAAAACCGTTTGTCTTGGTCCATCAAAAAAATTGTATTTCACTCATAACTATTTTATCAATTGCTGAAACAAGATATACATTGTCTTCGCCCCTTAACTATAGGTGCGCACACGCTTACGGTACAGAAAAACCGGTACCCGAAATACTGACAGCAAATACGTGTTAAATGCGTTCCGGTATGCCTTTGTCTCACGATTTTCACAAGCTAGTTGAAAATGTTTCAGACTTAATTAGCCATAAGCCCGCCTGTTTGTATATAATCTTTTATTGCTTAGCAAGTCTTTCTAACTACTTGGGTGCGAGAACTTTCTCACCTCCCCTTGTTTGAATTTACTCTTGATTTCAGGCCACGTGACTGAAATAGTATTCACTAAGCTCCTCTCTAAAGTGTACGGCATGATGATACTAATGAATGGGAACCTTTATTAGGATAAAAACCCCATGTGATTACTCTAACCTCTTTCAAAACGAAAAAGATTCCTGGACGTAGTTATATATACTCATCATCACGTGAGGTGACGCTACGCTCAGGTTTGGAGAACGCTGATAGGTCAATGATGAACATAGATGATGAATGGAATTCATCCTGCGTCTAACACCACTAGCACCGCCAAAACGTGCGTTGCACGCTGCTTCTTTAGGAATCAGATTGTATATACTTACAATCACGCGTACGTGTTCATTTACCCAACTAAGCCGCGTACTCAGCTTGATTTTTTCGCACGTACTCAGTGATTACGCTGGTTTACGCAACATTGGGCATACTCTACTCCGTTGATAAAATTATATACAGCAATCCTTGAGGGAGTCCTGATTTGCGGAACGCTTTTCACAGTTACATTGTTGTGATCCACACATATATCCATTTGCGACGTACATATACACCTCGAGTACCGACAGGCCGTGGCACCCGAATAGTTTAAAAACAATTCAAGTCTTCCCCTCCCACTTTGGCCCCAAATACCACATCAGAATTACACGGCTACCGCCAACCTCGCTCCAAGTATGTAAACAAGCTTTTTAAATTTGCTTCAACGTCTTCCTCGGTGTTATTGCAAACAGTTAGCTTACCCTCTGTTCACACGACCAAAACAAAGTTGAAACTTCAGCCTATGCCTACATCTTTTGGTTTTAAAAAATCGAAAGTAAAAATATATATACCGGAAGAAAAAAAGACTCCGGTGCGAAAAGGCCTGGGAATATTCCAGGTTCGAAAAGGAAGTGTTTCAAATCAATTGATATCAAAAGGATAATCAAAAAAAGTCAGGGTTTCCTAGATTGCAAAAGCAAGCAAGGAAAACAAAATCATACCTAGACTCATATGATTTTTCACTCCAGAATTACCAAATTGCACACTTGCAGTGGTTGATGGAGTGGATGAAGCATCTCCGAAGTAAGTCGAACTTAATGTAGTCCGCGCGGTAGGAGTAAAAGACGTAAGCCCAGAAGAATTAGGGACTTGAGTTTGTACAACATTTGAAGTGGAAATAATCGAAGAGGCAGACGACGCACCACCATTTGCGGATCTACTCTCAACAGCAGGTTTTGGAGAACCCATTGATGAAGATACAACTGAGACAGAAGAAGGTGAAGAACCGGAAGAAGCGCCAACGTGCGATGACGATGGACTAATAGTTTTGCCCATATCCGTGGCCACGGCAGAAGCTGTGTTAGACGCAACCACATCTGGAGCATTGCCACTTGACGAGGAATTCTCGCCCAAATTGCTTGCTATGACATTTGAAGAAGATATGACCGAAGGCGTCACTGGGCACCACGTCGTGTAGCTAGTTGTATGACCATTCACGGTAACTGTTGTCGGACCCATCGTGGCAGGAACGGTCGAAACGGAACATTTATCTAGGAAACAAGATGTAATCGTAATCACCGTAGAGGCGATACTACTCGTTTTACGAATAGATGAGCCAGGCGAACTAGAATCCACGGGCGATCCGGTTTGAGACATAACAGACGGCGCAACGAGTGAATTTGAACTTGTTTTAGAATCCTTTGAAACCAGACCACTTGTCACAACACTTTCCGTAGGAGCGTTCGTGGATGGAACACTGACAGAAGCAGTATTCGAACTAGAGATAGATCCGATATAGGTACTTCTCGAAACCTCACCAATACTAGAAGGTGTTGACAAGATAGAGACAGAACTATTGTGGTATCCCGTGAAAGACCAGGTGGGGATGACAGGAAAATGCGACGAAATTACGCCATATACCGAAGTCGAAGTGGTCAACGAACCATCCGAGTTGGTTGAAACAAAAACAACTCCAGAATCAGTCTCCACAGATCCATCAGATTTCGTACTCAAGAAAGTAGTTGTATATTTCGATGGGCCAAATACAGAAGTCGAGGAAGTCAAGGAACCATCAGAATTGGTAGAGACAAAAACAACTCCTGAATCAGTCTCCACAGAGCCATCAGACTTCGTGCTCAAGTAAGTAGTGGTGTACGATCCCGTCGAAGTCAATGTGAACGAAGACAGGGAAGGAACCTCCACGACAGGAGTAATCACGCCATCAGTGCCTGTAATTTCTTCAGTTCTCGTGTACGATCCCGTCCAAGTCGAGGTCAAAGTTTTCACTGAAGGAACCTCCACGACAGGAGTAATCACGCCATCAGTTCCTGTAATTTCTTCAGTTCTCGTGTACGATCCCGTCCAAGTTGAGGTCAAAGTTTTCACCGAAGGAACCTCCACGACAGGAGTAATCACGCCATCAGTTCCTGTAATCTCAGACAGAGTTGTGTACGATCCCGTCCAAGTTGAGGTCAAAGTTTTCACCGAAGGAACCTCCACGACAGGAGTAATCACGCCATCAGTTCCTGTAATCT